>JARJLF010000329.1:0-229488 GCA_029378395.1 Mycena leptocephala | reverse complement strand
AAAATAAAATACTGAAATCCGGCCCAAGAATGTTTCAAGAACTTGGCTCACTGCGATACAGTTGTATTCAAAAGCCAATGATATTTTAAATGTTGTGACTAACGAACACGTCCTGAAGTTGGCCAGTCCTGGCCAAAATGTAACCGGCGCGTCAAGTCACATCAAAGTCACACCATATTGACTTCCTTTTTCGTCGTCCACCGATTGCCACCGTCGAGGCCACAATATAAGGCCCTGTGGAACGATGGGAAAGCGTATCTCTCCTCTTGAACTCTCTCCACCATGTCCGACACTTTCGTCGACGCAAACATCGATCCCAGCTTGCTCGCTATGAATCCCGCAGCTCAGATGCTACAAATGTATCGTGCCGGTGGCTCTACTACCCCCGCACCAAGCACCCCAGATAACGACGATGGGATGGATCAAGATCGACCTGAGGGTGCCCCCGAAGGCACTGGCTTCCCTCCGACTTCATCCTCCTTGATTCCTCCTGGCTCATCCTCCTTGATTACATTCGGGAACTTGGTCAAGCACAAGGTCAAACTGAGCGACAAATCTACGGTGGCATTCGACCAGTTTGTTCGGGTACCTCTCCTGGTTTCTTTCTATGATTCCCAGTCTAATTGTTCATGCTGTAGCTGCGCTCTCTGGAGGAGCGTAATATCATGTTATTTGCTCAGATCCTCGAGTTGGTCGACATCACCAGGCAAAACGAGAAGGCAGACCAATGGGTAATATCTAGTGATCTCGGGGTGCGTGGTTGAATGTTCATTCCGTTCTGTCATTTACGGTCACTCTTCCAGCTCAAAGTCAAAACTTACACCCAGGCGTTCTTTCTTTCGCCCGACATTTCTGCATACCGAGGCCTGAAACAGGCTGAACACATCCTTGTGCGTCCAATGAGCTCTCCTCTTCCATCTCTCTTCTGCTCACATCGATGCAGACTTCCATGCGTGAATGCAATATATCGGAGCTTCCTCCCGACGCAGAGGCCACCAATGTCAAGTCGGTGCTCTCCAGGATTGGGGAGAAGGGAACACACTACAGGAACATTATCAAGACCGCTGTGCGTCTCATACTGCATTTTCATGCGTAATATCTGCTAACATCTTCGCAGGTGATGGCGTCTCTTGAGCCCGGGTCTGCGCTTGAAAATATCGCCGAGCTCACCCACAAACTCATCCAGGGAACGACCATACAGGCCACCTTCCAACTGTATATTCGGGTGGCATTCATTGTTCGTCTATTTACCTTTTTAATGCTTCTTGAGCTGATGTTCTGTTTCAAGCGCTTCATCGCGGTCAAGTACCCATGGCTCTCCCGCATTTCTACCGGTTACTGTCTTTCATTTTATTGCAGGCACCCGAGGACGTGTTTATCTCTGATCATGTCATCGCAGCAGGTAACTAATAGCGGCGCCGCGTTTGCCCTTTCATTGACCGGGGTGCGTGTCCTTCTCCTTTTCCCTGCCATTGTCCTAATGCACTTTCAGCTCGAGTGCGCCTGGATGAAGTATGTCATCAGCTATAAGGTCGACGACGGTACCCAGTTCTCGCGCGAGCAGGTCTCGACCCTCGTCGACAACCTGAGCGACAATCTCGAAGATATGCCGGTGCCAATGAGCGTGTCGACCTTGGAGGCCAACCGGCACCAGTTGTTCATTCCGAGCAGCCCTTACATTCTGTGAGTTCCATCCTTCTTGCTGGTTCTCTTCGTTTTCGTCGTCGTCAGATTCGGAATGAGAGTCGGATGGGGGTAGTCCCTGGTCATCGAGCCACCGGGGGTACGAGCGCAATGCGATAGCTTCTTACCTCTCTCAAAAACCTTTGTGCGCCAGATTCCCTCAAGATTGACTGTTTTCTTGGAATTTCGCACTCTTGTGTCTAGAAGGCCATCTGGGGCCTTATAGATGGAATCTGGCGCACATTGAAGGGGGTTCCTTCTCAGGGAATCTGGCACACATAACTTTTTGGAAAGGGTCTATTCTCAAGGAATCTGGTGCACAAAATGTGCGCCAGATTCCCTGACAGTGGACCTCTGTCAAAAACATTTGTGCACCTGATTCCCTCGAGATTGGCCCATTTCTCAGATTTTCACACTTTTGTGCGCCAAATTCCAAGAAAATGGGCTTTTCACTGGAATTTGACATATTATTTTCATCTATAAGGCCATTTGAGGCCTTATAGATGGAATCTGGTGCACACAACTTTCTGAAAGGGGTCCCTTCTCAAGGAATCTGGCGCACATAACTTTTTGAAAGGGGTCTATTCTCGTGGAATCTGGTGCACATTTTGTGCGCCTGATTCCCTGAGAATTGGCCATTTTTCAAAATCTCAGAATCTACAAGGCAGAAAAACATCTATAGACATGGAATTGTGTGCACAATTCCTGGATTAGATAGATAGGACAAGGCGCTTCTAGGATGAACCGTTTCTGGGCCTCCTCTGGGTCCTGCTGCTCCTGCGACATAACTCCGTCGTCCGCGGACACGGCTCCCTCAGACTGAGGCATGGAGTTCAAGTTGCATCCAGCGCAACGAGATCAAAACGAGGCTAATTCAAAATAGAGAAACCTTCGATGTCACTGAACTCACCGGAAAATAAGCAATGGATCGGATTCTCCCCAAGCAACGTGTTCAAACACCATCGGAGGTGGTCTGAATGGCTAGCAGAGAGGGAAGGTATCAGCCAGAGACTCGAGAGGTGAACGATGGATACTGCGTACCTACAGGTATTGAAGTCCGGTTCGTATGTACAAAACGGTGGCTATGTCTATGTGGCTGTGGCAACATAGCCACCATTTTGTGGTACACAACAGAGCAGCAAATATATAGGGTGGGGTGGCCGGGGACGACCGCCGGGCACAGTACCTTCCAGGACGAAAGCATGTTGCGAGACGCCTGACGAAAAAGACCAGGTGTCAGATAACTGATCTCTTCGGCGCCGAACAGTGCTGTTAGTTTGGTGACGTTAACTACATTCACCGCGGCGGTAGAGCCGGTGGCTAGCGCCAGAGCCGTCGCGACTGAGGTGGTGGGGATGGTAAAAGGTGAGTCGTTAGCCTGGCGCACATACTTGTCCATCCACCAATGGAGGGGAAAATGAATTTTGTGTGAGAGCGACTGGTGGTAAATGTCGGGAATGATGACAGGTGTCGACGACGCGGCGGAAATGGCGTGCGGTCGGCTCATCAGCATCGTGCCGTAGACCGGACGCACGGTCGCTTTAGCCGCGTCGCGCTTCGCTTTTTCCGCTTCCGAAGCCTTGGCAGATTTTAGACGCTGCTGGCTAATAAAAAGGGTCATAAAAAGGGGAAGTGGGCCGGACGCAATGACGATGTCTCTGTCCGCGACGAGGAGCTCTTTCTGCTCGTCTGTGTACTTGAGATGCGGCACGAGGGGGGCGCCGACGTCTTCTGTGGTAATGCCTGCGGCTGACGCGACGGCGGTCTCATAATCAGCCAAAAGGCGGAGACTTTGCTTGTTGAGTCTCTCCCTAGAAACGTTGTCCGTGTTTATGTCTGCCAAGTCGAAGGAGTTGGGGGGAGAGGTGTCTGCCGGACGCGTCATGTATGCCGCGAAATCGAAGTTGGCCGGGAGTGGTAAAGGGATACCGGCGCGGGACATGACGGGGGCCAGAGCTGGAGGCATGATGGAAGACCGAAAAAGTCGTAGAGGACGAGGGAAGGGACTGAGAGAGGGCGCTGAACGCGCGTCGAGAGCAAAGAGCCGAGATGCGGCTGTGTAGATAGTGTCTAATCTATACATGATGGCGTAGATCGGGACTACGCTCCGTCACCTTGCCTTCCACTCAGGCCGACTCGCAGGCTCCTCTGCCGGAGCTCACATTTCCCCACTCCGCCGCCTAGAGCGCATGTCTCGCCCAGCCTCATGCCTCTAACTCAAACAGCATTCTTCCGCTTTCCCTGCTCCTGGCCTTGGGACTATTGACGCGGCGTTTCGCGTTTCGGGTAAATGCCGCTGCTTCTGCGCAGAAACCGCGTCCAACGTGTAAACCGGTCCGCATTCTCCCATCGGAACCTTCATGTTGTATTTGAGCAACACAAATTGCACTTTGCCGGCTTTGCGTGCCGTTTTCTGCAATTTGCTTGGTTTCTCCGGTGCGTGTACCTGGGTCTTATTCTACCCACCATCCTCGTCCTTGACCTGATGATTCGCGCTGCTATATAACTCCGATGTTTTTATCTTCCCATGCAGAATCTATCTATCCACCACGCCAGCGATCCCACCTTCGTGGATTTCTATGCAAACACGCGGAACGCAGCACCTCGCCCGCGGATGTGCTGCTATGTCTAGGCTGTTCAGGCTGTTCATACCTAGCGAACTGCAACGCGCCTCTATTATGAAACGCTACGTATCGCTGCGTGTTACACTGGACAGAGTACCGGTGGCTACTCACCTTGCGCGCTTTATCTCGTATTTTCTGCGGAGGCGGACACTGTGGATACACCGGTGCGTCTTCGTCTTCCCAGATCTTCCCCCGCACTGACTCCATCATGTTTCCTTTTTCTTTTGTGTTTCGGCGTAGGAGTTTTTACGTACTACGCATGCTGCCGCCTACCTTACTCCTCTGTTCCCAGAAGGAAGATGGCTCGACGCCGCCGGAGGGTGCGCCGGCATTCTATTCGACACCTTGTACACTTGCTGTGTTTCTTTCAACTTCTTACATTATTACTGATCTCCTTCATGCCGACTCGAGCGCGCAGGTTATATGTGATTGTTCACACGGCCTGCTGTCCTGCCGCGAACCCTCGTCTCCCTGCCCGTCTCTGTTTTCTTGAATTTTCGGTTATTCTTTCTTTTGTTCCGTCCGTTTCCTTGCACTAAATCATTCAGTTACTACAACCTCGGAGTTGCACAATTTATTCAGGCATATTCCAACGAACGCCTAGTTACATTACATATATTACACCCCCACCTGTAGTAACTTGCTTATACCTTGGCCATACCTTGCTCAATTGTGTAGGTCTCTTCAGATTTGGAATTTCAAAACTTTGTATTTTCTACTAGTCCAAGGATTGTGGAAATCGGCCAAGATAAGAGCAAGATAAGAGGCCAACTGCAGCAAGGGGGGTTATTGTAGCAAGAATGTTACTAGTTTAACTTTCAAACTGGTATGCAAAAGTATCTCATGTCATTGTAGAACATTGAATGCAATAAATGAAAACGAAGGATGCTCTCTGATCAGAGAAGTTCAAAAGGTGCTTGACGTGCCGTTTGAGGGACATAGGTACAATTTGTCTGGAGTCGTTTAGCCCACCAATCCCATAAGGAAACAGAGTAGGGCAAGGCATTCTTTTGAGGGAATCAAGCCGGAGGTACTGAGTGTGTCAGACTGCCACCTGTTTGAAAATCCCCCCAGGGCATTGTTTTTCCTGAGGTTTGTGCAAGGAATTTGCTGGGTGGCCCTCGATGAAAAATGTGTATCAGAGGGGGTAGAACCCACCCCCAAAATTTTGGGGTTGATTGGATAACATCTGGGTTCACACCAAATATTCAGGATACCCTCCCTTTTGAGGCTGTTCATATTACTAGGGGGTGGGTTCATTATCCAGTGGTAGTTTACGGGGGGTTGTTAATTCCAAAAGAATTATAACCAGTTCCGTCGACTTCGACACCCCTAGAAAAGCGAAAAGGCGACGCCGACAACCCGCAAAGTCGGGTCTAACTCTGTTAGTTTTGATCCAAAGAAAATACTCGCCTGGTGGGACGTCCTCCGAGTGCTCATTGCGGTCGCACCAAAAGGGAGATGCGGGCGTGACAGAAATGTCGTTCCCCGGAGCAGTTAGGAACACAACATTTCCATAATGTTAATTCAATTTTTTAGCTATCCAGTCGTATTGAGCCCTCGTTCTTGTAGTCCTCCTAAACTCATCATCCACGGTCGAAGTTTAACACCCTTTGGATCGCATGTCGTTTTTCACCTAAAAGAAACACTTTCTCTTGCAGCCCTGAGTGGCCCAGAGTACGTCACATCAGTGATCGGACTAGGAACTGGTATATACACTCCAGGGCTCTGACGTCTCTTAACCTTTAACCCCCATCATTTCCTCTGCTCAAACCTTGATTCCCTACCCATATAATCCCAAGAACCGCCCCCCCCCTATCCGCGGAGGACGGCCGGATATGTTCCACCTCGCCGCAAACAGGTTTCTTCGTCTTCCTTTTTTACGATATACTTCGAGTCATTAGTTTCTGTACCCACCGGCCACACCATACAAATATATCGTTCACACACTGGCAGGATCAAGTGTTTGCGCCACAAGTTGTTTATAGAGTTGAAAGTCACCCGGCCCATTCCCTACCTCCATGCTTTCTTGGTTAGAATTTTGAGTTTGTTCGTGGCCTTCGCACACTCGAGCTCGAAAGCTTGGAATAAACCGCCCTGTAGCACTGACATTCTTGTCTCTAATTTGATGCCTTGAGTGCAGCAAAATGGTTGTGTCGGAACTTTTCTGCGGGGGGATGAATACGACTGATCAGCTCAAAAACATAGTCGACGGTCTTAAAGGGTAACCATAGCTACATGTTATTTAGCGGTGAGAAAAAGCTGACTCGGGAAATCGGCTGCCACGATTTCGTCCCGAAGCTCATTGAGCTTCTTTCTCACTGCAGCCTCCAGCTCGGGCGAACTCGTCGCCTTGCGCCCGGCTTTGAGTTGCGGACCACCGACAAGAGCTATGGTTTCTACTTCGAAACTTTCAGGATCACAATTGTCGCAGCAAGGCCCGGGGGCCGGCGGGTACGGGGTAGCGCAAACGTTCTGCGAACCGGTAAGTGATTTTTCTGAGCAGAAAGATCCCATTTTTATTTTATACCTTTGTGTTTGTTCCCGAAGAATTTATTCCACACAAGTCTCCGGCATTTATCGGTAGTGATATATTCCAAGAAATACCGCTTGTCATGCAACTCCAATGCGGTCAAGGGTTTTTGTTTCCCCTTAACCTTACGGCGCCGTTTCGCTGGGACCGCAGGGGCCTCTTCCTCGTCGTCCGACCCGTCCAAGGCAGCATCTCTATCCGTCGGCTCCTCTTCATCGAGATCTTCCTCGGATGCAGCCGAACGTTCCTGGGCCACTTCCTGCTCTGTGCGCAAGATCTCTAGGTCCGCGCAACACCGTGTATACATGGCCTTTGTTACGAATCACGCCGCTTCGCCCCGTTTTGTTGGATCACGAACGCAGCGGCCGATTTTTTGGACAAGGGAAAGGAAGGTCCGAGGCTTCATCCACAGCATTACCCGCATGATGGTCCTACACCCATATAATCCCCCAGACGGCCCCCCCCATCCGTCATATAATCCCCCAGACGGCCCCACCCATCTGTTACCCCTCTGGGCCAAGCACTTGAGACCAGGTGTCCAAATCGGGTTAGGTACCGAGTCATTTCGGAGCGGAAGCACCAGAATGACGCACTGCCCGGAAAAGTTAAAACCTTCCAACATAAAATGAGTCACTGGTGGCTTCGCCAGCTCTCTGAACGTCCCACTGCATGAGTCCGGCATCCCTTGGAGTGGGTTTCAACCAGTGAAAGCAGGGGCCACTTATGCTCCCACTGTAGTAATCCGACCTAGTGTTCGGGTGACGGTGACCCCCCAATTTTATTTAGACATTCCAAAAACCTATAATTCAAAAGGATATTCATTGCCCATCTCAGTGAGAGAAAATTCGAAGAATTGTGAACACTGACTTGGTCAGATTACAACAGTGTCGAAGCACTCGGGTATTTGCGCCTTTATCCCTTCTGCAGCCAGCCAGACTGATGGCATTACATTTCCATTTGATGCCATTGTACACTGCTACTGGGCCGGCACAGCCTTGATGACTCACGGTAAATGCCGCTGGAGTTTTACGACTGCACTATCAACAGGTTTTGAAATCTGAGCAATTTGTCTTTTACCTTGGGTTCCGAGTTTACTTCATAAAGATGGACAGGAATTCAAACAGTATGACTCCCGGCGAATGCCGCTGGAGTTGTAGGACTGCCAGTTCCTCCAGCATTTCACCCGATGGCATTCAAAGCAATCTGTGGCAGCACAGGAATGAGTGTTTTTCCTTGTTCCAATTCATGGAAACCATCAGAGGGACAGACAGCATCCGAGTCTATACGAGAAGAATGGGAGTGGGACTCGCCGAATTTAAGCGAGTCCCATTCTTGATGGTAATTTGATCAGTCACATCAATTCATCAATATCGGCATTGCACAGCCGGCTCTCAGTTCTTGGTGCACACAGGTGTATTTTAATGTGTCTTTTGAGTATATTTATTACTGGGGGGAACAGTGTTCCCCCCAGACCCCCCTCCTTTTGCCTGACGGCACATCTGAGTATTTTATCACATGCTATTTCTTATTTTTCGCGACTTTTACGCCTTTTCTCGCTGGAAAAAATTAATCTGGCACAGGGAAGACCCCCGCAGACCCCCCTCGACGCTCGCCGCTTGGCCCACTGCGTGGAGCTCTAAATAATTTTCCTCTGAGATTATTTAATTTTTTCTACTTATTTTGAGTCATTTAATGTTTCTAGCGCCCCCGCGGACCCCCCTGGGCGCTCGCCGCTGGGCTCACTGCGTGGTGCCGGTGGGCGGAGTTTAAAGTTTATTGATGCCCGAGTCCCATTCTTGAGGACGAGTTCCATCACCTCAGGGACCAGTCCCATTATCGGGGGACTGGTAAAAATGACGCGGGGCGGCGCGCACTGACGCGCACTGCCGCGGCACTGACGCGGCATTGACGCGGTGTGGCTGTGTCCTTGATGCGGCATCGGCGCGCCCTCTCTGATTCCTCAACAAACACTCTGTATGACCAAAATGAAGTGCGAGCAGTGTTTTCCAGTCGAACTACATTGTTTGGAGCCAAAAAACCTCACACTAATTTTTCGTCAGTCAAAAATTACTAAGATTCGACGAATGATCCCTGCTTCTGTTCAATGTGACCAAATAATACCTGTTGGCGACTGTGAATTTGTCAGTGGGATGTCTCCAGCACGGGAGCTTCGTGGAGATTACGTGGGCACTGCTAGTTTAGTGTAACTGTCAACTTCTCCACGGCCAATGCTAGGCAATATATTTAGCTTGTTCCTCGCACGAGTCACACTATGCTCAACCGAACTGTGCCTGATCACAGCCTAAGAGCTAAACATATCACTTCTCCTCGGCTATCAACAAGGAATAATGCTTTTGAATTCTATCTGCGTACAGGAAGTTCACGACTTCATCGCAAAAAGGACTGTGCTTGCCCTCTGATGCAATCACTTAAATCCGCCGACGCAGCATTTGGTCAGAGAAGCAGCCTACATTTCTTGACATTGACTGTGAATGGGCTTCACAATAATTTCTGTATTTCCGGTTAAACACCGGAACCGAACGGCCGAGGTAACGACCACCGCAAGAATTCCATAGTATCACCTGTCCTCATAATTTATTTGTCAACCAAAAGTACGCTTTTATCCAATCACAATCCCTGGCTGAATTTCTCTTAGTTGCACTCCACTGTTACCTTCCAACTTTGATTACCTGTAGAGAACTAACTCAAGGAAATCGGGGAAAAAACCTCTGAACTCCTATTTATCTTAGGCTCAGTTCTGTGGGCAGACTGGTGGCTGTACACTTTCAGAAAAATTCTGGGTTGGATTTTTTTTTCCTACACTCGAAAGTGTACAGCCACCAGTCTGCCCATGGAATTGAGCCCAAGATAAATAGGATGGGGTCTGCCAACTTGGATTTGGCCAAAACCGACGGGCAAGGCATGTTTTGTGAGGATCAAGTCGGGTAATGCTGGGTGTGTCACACCTGACACCTGTTCGAAACTGTCCCCAGGACTTTATTTCACCTGAGGTTTATGCAAATAAGTTGCAGGGTGGGCATCGATGAAAATGGGTATTGGAGGGCGTAGAACACACCCCCAAACTTTGTGGTTGACCTGATAACATCTGGGGTCACAGGCAATATTTGCCACGCCCTCCCGCTGCGTTAGCTACATATGACTAGGGAGGCGCTCGCGCGAAGGCGTTAGCTGAAAACCCAGTTGCAGGAGCAGAGTTCTCTCACCTCATCATCACGAAATTTTTCGAAATTATTCTGGGCACGAAGCGAGCTTCAAAGATGGGAGTTCTTGGAGAGGCTCTAGGCTGGTATGCAGTAGTTGAGGCCCAGGTTCGAGGCTCTTTGCACATCCACCTTCTGTTATAGTTGAGAGAGCTGTATTGTTCTCCGCTGGATATGAAGGAATGTATGAATGCCGACACCGAATTTAAACGGAAACTCACGGCGTGGTACGACGACATAATCTGCCAGAGTTTCCCCAAGGATACCGTGCCGTATACCGCTTCCGAGGGTATGCCCAAGCAGTTGCCTCTGTTGAGCCGTCCGCTAGATCCCAACTCGGCGGACTACGCGCAGACCAGAGATCAACGGCATCGGGACTTGTGCGAGAACACTGGCCTTGTTCACGAGCATAACGCAACTTGTTTCAAGCACTTACCGCACCGAATTAAATGTCTGGTGGATCCGGACAAGGACTGTCGTTTCGAGCTCTCTCGACCACTTGTTTCAGAGACTCGTTTTGATGAGGATGGCGACCTGCAAATACGATGTGGGAACGGACACCTGAATGGCCACAATCCGACAATTACCTTGGCGCACACCGACAACGCATTCCCCTCTCCTCCTTCCGGACCCTCCTCCATCACCTGCGCTCCCACCGCACAGACATTCCCCATCGCGATCTTGCCCGAAGACAAGGCCCGCCGCCGTCTCCCCCGCGCCCGAGCTCGCCGCTCTCCATCCCGCTGATTCGGAGCCCGACGAGCCCGACAAGTAGTACGGCGCCGGCGGATTATTATGCGTACGCGATGTGATTTTTTTCCTCGGCCGCTCGTTTCCCTGCTGGTTTTCCTGTTACATATTCGCTACTGTCCGCCGCTGTCGCTTCACTCAAACACTCGATCGCTGAATTGGAACTATCTTGTACCCCAGTCGCTCGCTCGCTCTTCTTGCACCATTCCTTTCGCTGCTCGCATTTTGCACTCGTTGGTACTCTTACCGACGCTACGCTGCCTGCCTCGTGGATACCGATAGTTATAATTTGTTAGCATAGTTTTACTTAACATTAATTGTAGTGTATGATGAAATGAGAGAATGAAGGATGTGCTTTCCGATAATGTGTCGCACGTGAAGAAATCAAAGAAGATCGAAGTAGATGCATGCACTGGATCGGACCCCAGTTCCCTCGATTTAATGTGCTCTTCAATAATCAAGTGAGGGAGAGGGAGTCTACTAATAATCTGCACATGACCAATGCTTTCCTCCCTGCTTGTGCCTTCGCCAAATGGGAAAGTCCTCTTCTATTTGAATTTCTTCGATTGCAAGAATCACGGCAGAAGTCCGAGTTCCTTCATTAAATTCAGTGTAAATGGATGGGAATTCTCTTTTCACCATGAAAATTCCGGAGGCAAGAGAAAACAGAGAAGAAGAAGAAGAAACAAGAGAGCTTTTGCAAGCATACACCGGCGGGAAATCGAACCCCACTCCCCGCCATAAGCGTTCCATTAATATAAGATATTGATTCCGGAGGTTTCACGACCGGTACTTTCTTCCCGCATGAAAATATCGTCAGGTGCGAGCGTTCATCCTTGCGTCTTGGCTTTGGCAGATTATCCGGTTCAATTTGGAGTCTGGACTCCAACTCATTTGGCACCGCGGTTGGACAAGAACTTCGATGATGCTCTTTAATGAGAGAATCCAGGAGTTGCGCATATTGAAACCAGAAAGACAAAGGATTTGCTTGAGAGACCAGTCTCAAATTCAACGTGTCAATCTCCGGAAATACACTAAAAACTAGAGACTGGAGTAAGATGAGGAGCAGACAAGGCGGACGGCATAACTGACGCACGACTCAGTCCTGAATCGAACGGGCAGAGTTCTGCTGGTAATGATCGAATTTTCAACATCGAAGGAGATGTGGAGCACGGGCTACCAAGTCTCCACTCACAGAGATATGTACCATAATGTGCGGAAGTAGTCAAGCCAATGCCCTCGGTAGAGTGGCATCGAATGGCGGGAGTGGTGTCGGAAACCTGGGTTGCAAATTGCTCGCGCAGGATGCTTGTAATCAAATCAGTGAACAATCAAAAAAACTTAAGGGCTCAAATTACTCTGTCATTACTCAGACCCGAATCAAACGGCGGACCGGGGCAGTCAATTGGCACTGGGACAATTGAATGGATGTTGGAGGTTCCGTGCAGTAGTGTACCCAACGGATTCGAATATAAAGCGCATGATTTGGTCGCTTTATCCCCTGGCAGCGAGACGGAATCGAATGAGAGAGTAAAAGGCGAGCTGCGGCGGCCCGGGGATGCCGAAAGAAACCAGCCATTGATCAAGGTCACACATGTGACGCGTGACATTGCCCTTTGTCTTCCACCCCATCCTTCTCCAACGCCGTTCAGAATAGGAGCACTTAAACCACCACTCTACTCCCCTTTCGCTGTACCTGAGCCTCATTCTTCGCCAGGTGAATTCAGTCCACTGTATTTATCTCCAGCGCGCCTTGTTAACTTGCCCCTCAATACAGGCTTCCCCAATTCCCTCTTGCTGCATGAGGTTGCCGTCATCTAGACTTCTGGATCCGGAAACCTTGGCAACTCTCTCCCCATCCGCTGCGCTGCGCCTCCGAAGTCGGCGCACCCTAGGTCCGACACGCTCGGCATCCTCAACGCGCGCGAGTGGCCGCTCCTCAGCGAAGTGGACCTCATCATGGTGACCGTGAGTTACATGAAGCAGCGCATGGTGTGTCCGCCTGTCCTCTCGTTCTTGCGCATTAGGCAGTTTGGGTCGGTGTTCGGCCTATAAGATGACATATTTGGTTGATGTGGGGGAGCTGGGATAGTAGCGATCCGTTGGGAGCTCTAAGGAGTGGAGCTGGCTCTAGGTAAGGTTTGTTGTATCTTACGTCGTTTCTCCCGGGATTTCGATTCATCAGGAAAGATCTGTGCATGCTGCCTCGAAAAGCGAAGAACCGTACTGCGCGCGCACCTGTGGGAGGAGTTAACCTCCATCTACTGACCTGGGACACGCTTGACAGAATGAATAGCGAGGCTTTGGATCGTTTCTCAGGGTTGCAGGTCAGTTCTCCATCCCACATTAATTTTTGCTCATGCCTGTCTTCCGCCGTGTTCTTATATCTTGACCGTTTTTCCCCCTCGTTTGTTCAGTTTTTTTAATCCCGTTTTCTTCCGATCCAAACTCACACTATCTATAGATCTCAGCCTCGCTGTACCGTACCTCATACTCGACACATATCAAGTATATCATCTACGTCGTCGAGCAATGCATCACATATGCTGTTTAAACATTGGACGGCGACTTTCGTTTGCCCATATTTACTGCTGGCTTTGCTCACTGGCGCTGCAGCTGGCGCGCCAATTTCACACGGAGGTATAGCAGTCTCGATGCCCGTAGATAGTTAAGCTTGTTCTTACTGGGGAAGGCCGTTGTTTCAGTTAGACTTGACGAACCCTCGCTCTTGAGTGCTAACAAGAACACAAAGGGAGAAGAAAACTTGCCCCCACTGGCCCATATGCATCGGCGGGGAATCGAAGGGCCCCGATTTATTGAACCGAGGCAGGGCCCTTCAGGTAAAATCGATGGTTGTGTGCACCGTGCATGACGGACACTTTCGTCTGCCGGTTCCTATTGCTCTTACATGATGATGCACCTACTCCGAGGCTAAGCATGAAGTAGAGGTGTTAGTGTGCGAGGTGGTCCATCAGTAAAACAGCACATTCGTCTTTGGAGTCTTACGTTATTCGATAGCATCTTACGGCTTTCAAGAATGTCTTTCAGCATCTTTGTCTTGGTGGCAGCATCTTCGTCTTTGAACGGAGATCTTTGAGGATCTTTGATCATCTTTGATCATGGTGTGGAACAATTGTCCAAATTTCGAGCCGTTAATTGAAGTATACTTAGATGTGCTCAAGTGGGTGACTTCCCGTAAGACACAAGTGTGCAAAATCAGATACTTTGGCTGTTTTGCCGGGATGCCGGGGCTCCCATCAGGACCCCATCGACCTTGGATCTCGCTTATACTCCCTCCGACCATCGTATACTTCAGTATCTGTTCGGGGGTCCCTACCCCCTGAACAGATGTAAATTCACTTGAACAAACCCAAAATGGACTAACGGATCATGGAACACGGGCTCTTGAGCGTCACGTAAACGGACTCCCTCTCTCTCTCCCATCCTCTTCGTCCCAGCCAACTCGCAGCTGGCCGCCGCGGGTACCCGTGTGTCGCTCCTCTCCAATCAGCAACCCGCCGCTCACCACCCGCCGCCATGCGACAAGGATTCACATGCAGGTGCCGCACCGTCGCGTACCTGCATAATGGTGTCTTGGTGAGTTTTTGTCGCCCTTATTGAGATTAAGGCCGACCCGCAACGCTGCAGGATGCACTCCGATAGGTCCAACCTTATTTCCTGAACACTGATTCTTGGCTAGCGATTTTTTTCTCGCCACAAGGCCGAATGCCACCGAACTCGCTGGGATTTGAGGCTATAAAGGTGCGTCCCCACTCTCTTGCAGCTTATTCCAGCTTCATGGCCCACCCAGGAGACCTCCCTCCCCTGCGCTTCAGCGTTTCGAACGTCCTCAATACCCCCACCCTGAGCCCCTCCAGCAAGAACCCCGAAATGGACCGCCGCCACATTGGCATGGGCATCCGTACCCTACCGCGGTGAGTTTATGGGCGTCAGGTGCACGGCAGGTTATTTATCTCGTTGTAGCAGGCCGCAGTACCTTTCCAGACGCCCTTTCAAACGCCAGTTACGCTGATCAAGGGTACTGCGGGCACGATGGACGTGGACCCGATGGTCCCGTTCATCCAGAGGTGCGTTCACCTGTCGCGTCACCCCTTCCCTACTGACCTTCCATATAAGGAGCAATACCAGTTCTCCCTTCGGCCCGTCATGAACTCCACCCAGCAGATCGACCCGGCTCTACTGCGTGATCGCGAGCATGGTCCCTTTGCTCATCCCAAGCACAGGGTCGAGCACGAGCACAGACCTCGTTCCAAGAAGGACGTTCGCCCGAAGGCCTCGCACAAACCCAAGAAAGGCAAAGGCAAGGGCAAGGCTTGCGCTAACTCCTCCGACTCCGAATCCGACGCCGACAACGCCCGCGGGAAGACTCTCACCGGTCGTAGTGCTGTCCAGAACTACAACAAAGTTGACAAGGACATGCTGTTCGCTACGGTCGAGGAAATACTCCCAACTGGCGAGAAGGGATGGAAGTTGGTTGAGGGGGTGTATAATGCAAAAGCGATGTCGGTGGGGCGGCCGGATCGGGCTGCATTGTCTCTCAAGACTAAGTACCAATCGATGCATTGCTGTAATCATTTGAAGCATTGACTAACTCTTTTACACAGTATACCAAGCAGAAGAAGCCCACCGGCGAGGGCAAATGTCCTCCGAAGATCAAGCGGGCACATGAGATCGAGGATCTCATCAACACCAAGGCTGGTACGCGCGACCTCGACGATGACAGCGAGCTCGAGAACGACGACGCCGACGACGATGACGACGACCCGGATGTCCCGAAGGTTGTTGAGCCCGTGCGTTCTGCTGTTGCTCGCCGCGCACCCACCCCACCTCTCCGCCGCTCTCGCACCTCTGCCGCCGATGCCGTCAGCAAGATCGTGCACAGTCTTGACCCGGCGACACTGCGGGTGCGCGATAAAGCGCGTGCACACCATTCGTTCGAGAGGGCGCAGCTCATGACGCTTTCCGCCCAAGTCGATGGCCTTCGCAGCCAGCTCTTCGGTGTCCAGCAGGAGAACAATGACCTCAAGCACGAGCGGGATCGTGCTGACATGGAACGTACCTGGGCTGCCCGCCTCGACGAAGTCGCGCGTGGGCGATCTTATGATCGCTCGCATGGGAGGTCTCGCAGCCCCTCCCACCATCGCCGTCGTGGCCGGGGTCGCACCACGTTCGCTGAGCATGATGGCCTACAGGTTGTTGGTGGGAAGGTTTGCATTGAGCACCAGTTTCCGGATGGCGGTGCTGCGACCTTCTGGGAAACGGATGCATCGTCTGATCCCACCGACTTCGACCACCGGCCGAAGAAGAAGCAGCACAAGGGCTCCCCCACCCCCTACCGTGCTCACACCCCCCACTCCGAGCCCTCCCCGTCCTCGCCCCCTCAGCCGCCGCCGCACACCTACTCCTGGTCCCTCACGCCTTCCTTTCACCTCCAACACCACCCCTGACACCCTCGTCTCCGGCAATGCCGTAGAGCTCATCGTAACCCCTCGCCATGGCGGCGCTCCCCTCGGGTTTATCATTAGCCCGACCACGCAGCGAGACTAAGTCTCATGTATCTCACATACAAGTCATATACCCTCAGCACCTCCTCTCGTACGGTACCTCGGGCTGTTGATGTCTAGCTCACTATACTGTCATTACTTGTCGCTCCTTACTTTGAAATGATATTCTTGCCTCCCTAATCATATACAGCAAAATTATGGAATCGTGCGACGCGGTCCTTGCGCCGTTGATCAGAGAACAACATGCCTTCAAATTCGTCCCAAACTTGCTCGTCATCTGATGTCTGTCGCCACAACAGCATATAGACTGCACGGATCTGATTATGCCCCACTCTGCGTGTTCGGAAATTGTGAAGTCGGAAGCAAGTTTCGAGTAAGTTTGCTCGCCGTTCTGCATTGTCAATGTCCAATGGCAACCGAAGCCTCCCAAATGCGCCCTGCACACTGTGCATTCCCCATTCTGCCGTTTGACGATATGGCAGCAATTGTCTATCGAAATCGAGCTTCTGCTCAATCTCGGCGGTCGTCCATCGAACGGTCTGCCCCGTTTTGATAGGGGCACGAATCTTGCTCTCGATCTGAGCCGCACCACGAGGAAATGCAGTGTCGGCAACAAGGTAGAAGCCATCGGGGGTCTGGGATCGTAACTTCTCGTATATCGGCCGTGCAACTCTTGAGCCATGCCAACTCCCAGGTGCATTTAGCTTTGCTGCAATGATAGTCCCTAGTACAGAGTATGGGATTTAGCGTGTAGGAACTACAGTACAGAGAACAGTACCGACCTTTTGGGGAAAAGACGAGCACAGAGCTCACGAAATGCTCGCAGAGCCATCCATTATACGTCAAATTCTCTATCTCAGGATCATCCGCAGTTTGCAAGGGCAGATTGAGCCCGTCGATGCTTGCGAATGCTCCTTCTAAGAGTGGATGACGTGTGATGATCAAGTCATTTAACGCCTGGAATTCTTCGACATTGGCAGGCCATTGGATACGAGCATCGGGAATTTGGCGGAGTACGACAAGTAGGATGTCGAGGCTGAAGTGGATGTACCGCGAGACAGTGGAAGGGACCAACGCAAATATCTGCTGGAGACTGATCTCCCGCATCGTTGAATTGAGGAAGTGTAGAGCGAGGCCAAGCATGCCAGCTGCATCCAAAGAACGCGCCCCAGGTCGTGGGTTCCCGGTGGCAGCAGTGTCTCCCCACGGAATCGGTGTCATATACCAGGTACCATTGAAACCGGCTTCGAGAATGTCCTCAAAAGTCTGGGTGTCAAAACCCATTCTCGTAATGAAGGCGCGGTCGCTCTTTCTTAAGAATCTATATGAAGTTTGATTAAACAATCAGTGTCTCGACGGGGGAACAGGTTTAATCATTGATTAATTAATCACCTGTGGGGGCACAGTAAGGGACCAGCAGGGCAATGGGTACTTAGGTGCAGAGGTTCTGTTTAATCTGAAGACTGTTCATGTTCTGTTTAAACCGTGATTATGTTCTGTTTAATCTGAAGACTGTTCACGTTCTGTTTAAACCGAAAAAAAAACAGTGTTCATACCTTTTTAAAAGGAAAAGATGCCAGCTGCGGGACTTGAACCAGTGACCTCCACCAAACCAAGAAAATACGAGGAATAACAGCATAACCCTTACACAATGCAACCAATACACAGCAGCCACTGTCCAGGGATACACTAGGCACTAATTGACATTTTTGACTTAGAGTTTTTGTAACCAACTTAGAATCCAGACAAGGACTTTCTCACTCTCCACCTGACTTCTTTGCTCACTAATGACACTGGTATGTCCAATACCTTTGTTTCAGAGCCCATATAAATTTACCTATCTTATTCCTTGGAGAGACCAGAGGACAGAAATAGTGAGGTGGCCCAGTAAGCAGTCTCAGATAATACTGGAAAGTCAGCACATTTGAAAATGCAGTAATGATCGTTCCCAGGACTTATTTGGACATACCAGTGTCATTAGTGAGCAAAGAAGTCAGGTGGAGAGTGAGAAGGTCCTTGTCTGGATTCTAAGTTGGTTACAAAAACTCAAGTCAAAAATGTCAATTAGTGCCTAGTGTATCCCTGGGCAGTGGCTGCTGTGTATTGGTTGCATTGTGTAGGGGTTATGCTGTTATGCCTCGTATTTTCTTGGTTTGGTGGAGGTCACTGGTTCAAGTCCCGCAGCTGGCATCTTTTCCTTTTAAAAAGTTGTGAACACTGTTTTTGTTCGGTTTAAACAGAACATGAACAGTCTTCAGATTAAACAGAACCTCTGCACCTAAGTACCCATTGCCCTGCTGGTCCCTTACTGTGCCCCCACAGGTGATTAATTAATCAATGATTAAACCTGTTCCCCCGTCGAGACACTGATTGTTTAATCAAACTTCATATGGTTACTGCTTTCTTGCATACAGCACCTGCCACGGTGTGTCATGTCGCGGGTCCGGTAGAAGCTGAGCTCGCGTCAAGTAGAGCCGATGCTCGAGTCGCCGTTCTGCGTGCTGCTGACGCGCCACCAAAACCCCCGCCACAATTGCGGCTACTGCAGTAGCAGTAAGCTCCCAGTCCATCTCTTCCTCTTCCTCCTCGTCGGCCAGATCCAGCTGATGCATTAACGCGTCGGGATTCATGTAGTAGCCTGAGGACGAGTTATTTGATGGTATTGATTGAGTCGGCTATGTAGCTGTTCCGGGACGCCGGAAGTGTAGTAGGCACATTTGTAGAATGTCTTACGGGTACCCTCTACCGATACAGTACTTTTTTCTATCCACACTTGCCATCACTGGCACCCCGAAGTATCTGAAAAACACAGATTTGTGTTATGGGAAGTCACCCAGTAAAAACACAACAGCACCCAAATAAGGTTACTGGTAGGGCAAAGAGTACACGGCAGAGTTGCGACGCAGAAATGAGCACAAATGTCCAAGTCCGGCATCAACGTTTACGTGAATGGTCCGTGCACAGTTGATGATCATTTGATGGAAGTTGCTAATTAACCACCGCCATCTTTTTCACCCCTACTTTCGCCTCCTCCCCTCTCCTTCCACCTTTGTTCTGTGCTTCAAGTTCCGCCCCCGAGCCCACACGCGAAGTCTCTCCCATGCGAAGTCCTCAAAATATGCAATCTGTCCCTTCGCCACCGTCTTCCTGTCACGCTTGCATTCGGCCTCGTCTGCGCTGACAATGCCGACAAAACTCTAGTAGAGCTCATGGTCTAACCCTTCAAGCTCAATGCTTCAAGCTGCCTTCAACCGGCCCTCAAGGCCGCAATCCTGCCCTCCCTCTCAAGTTTTAAGAACCTCGCCTTGTCCCGTTGTCTCGTTCCCAGATGAAGCTCCATTCGTCTCTTGTTTCCTCAAGCTCCCTGAAGCCGCCCCCAAGTGCAAGCTATATCACGAGCATTCTATTCACATCATCGTCACCATCGGGCCTCTCCGTGTCGTACAGGAACTTCGGGTGCATTCTCACGCAGCAAGCTCAGCGATCAACCGAGGAGAGCAGAGGGGACACCTGTGTATACCGAGCTCATATCGGTGGCCGTCATGTCGGCGGCCGCGCGTGAAGGTGTGTCCACGCTTACCTCGAATTCCTCGGCATTGACGACTCAGTCCGCTTACCTCGACACCTCATAACCGCCGAACCATGCCCCGTCGTACAGGCTATTCAGATATGAACCCGCCTACAGTCCTCTCGTTACCCAATGTATGTTTAGTGTAAATACCGTGCAATAAATCGCCTTGTAAAAGATCTTGGTGGGATTCTTGAGTGTCTTGAGAACCAGCTTGAGCAAGACACCCGGCGTCTTTGAGGTCTTTCCCAAAGATCTTGCGTCTTAATTGTCTTGCTCAAGATGAAAGTTCTTGGCCAGGATTTTGAATCTGCCTAGCCAAAGACGTGCGTCTTGGGGGAAAATGCGTCTTTGAGGTCTTTGAGGTCTTGGCAAAGACTCCAAAGACGTCAAAGACCTTTGTGTAGTTTTACTGATGTCTAAGGTGAACCAAAACCCAGACAGGTATGTGGAAGGGTTATATATATAACTAAAACGACGAAGACGGGGGCGATTGCGAGAGTAGACGGCGATGGGGAACGACAGTGATCGAAGGCGTGGGCTAATACTAATACGAACACGAAGGCAGATGGACTGCAGAGGGAGATACAACAATCCAGAAAATGTATTGCAGTGGGGTGCGGCTCTGTGTTGTACATGGTACAAAGGGTAGGTTTATATAGTAGAGAATAGGCCTAGGACCGAAAGGGGAAACAGCCGGTAGTAGTGTTGCCGGAGTTCGGTTCTGAACCCCAGCCGAACCTGAACCGAACCTGAACCGAACCCGAACCGAACCCGAATTGGGGTTCGAGGTTCGGGCATTCTCAGTTTTCGCTGAACCGGTTCGAACAGGTTCGAACCTCAACAGTCTAAGCATCAAAAAACCTCTAAGAACTTCATCTCTGGACAATTTTTACCTGTATTCAGTGATAAGAATAGACCTACAGTGGAACTGCAGGCATGGGTATTGTGCAATTATCACAAAATGGCTTGAATGCTCGTTGAAGTTGTGAGTTCCAATTGGAAAAAGACAGTGGAAATTTCCTAACGAGGAAAGAAAGCGAGATTGTGGGGCAGACTTGAGAGGAAATGATGGGTTTTGCTCACAGAACTGGCGGAAAGGTCATTTTCCTACCATTCCGACCCCGCCAACACGGCTGGGGGAAACTACAGAATTTTGATGGTTTGTTCAGGTTCGAACCTGAACCGAACCTGAACCGCACTGAACCCCAGGTCCGGTTCGAGGTTCGCAAAAATCGGGAAAGAACCGAACCTAACCGAACCCCGGCAACACTAGCCGGTAGCGAACCGAGTGACTCGGCGCATAGAATGTAGAACTGAAAGGAGCTCGGAGGGGCTCCGAGATGATGTAAAAGGAAATTGTTGAGTCTGGGAAGTCCGAGCCGTATTGGGATTTGGGTGAGTGTACGTTTGAATGAGCTCCGGATGCTTCTATAAAATCATGGATGCCTCGGAACCTGTGGTAAACACTTCTGCTAAACCTTCGGAATCGAATGGTACTGTCTCCGAGTGAATAGTCGAACTTCAAGAGTACTTGTTTCTTGTGTAGCACCTCTGAGCTTGTGCTGCTCGCTTCCGAAGACTCAGTTCCGAGCGTAGCATGTTCCGAGCTTGTCTCCGAGCACTAGATGCTCCGATGACTTGGTTCCGAACGCAGGGTGCTCTGATGCCCATCAATGATATCCCTCTGAAAAAGAGGGAAAGAAAAAGGATGAAATTCTCTGATGCATCGAGGGGGAATCGAACCTCGACTTGAATCACCCATGCGTTCCTTCCATGGGGTGTCCGCAAATATATCGTGCAACGTTCTCCAATTCAAAAACGATTGTAATCATACGCACCCTCGGACATTCAAGCAGATGCAAAGAATATCAAAAGGTTGGCAGACGTGAAGAGACAAGGTGAATATATCGTTGTGAACCAGTACATAAAGGTAGTTCTTCGACTGTTCGTGGGCGCTTACACATGATACATGGGATCATAAGTAGTATGAACCTATTCTTGAGGCCAAATGTTTCACAAATGCGAAACCACGAACTCTGAAAGGTCAAATGTGAGGCTTTTTGTTTTCACGACCAGGAGAGACTGTACCGATATAGAGATTCCTCGTTCGTAAGCTTAGTATGAAGCTCGTCAGCTTCTCTTTCAACGCGCTTGGCCTCCGCGTCGCCCTCTTTGCGCAGATCTAAACTAAGGCTACGAAGAGCGTCGGCGAGATTTTTGGTAACGGTGGGGTCCGTCTGTGCCAACCGTCGAAAGATCTCAACGGCTTCTTGCCCGGCATGCACAGCCTCTTTGTAGCGGCACAGCTCGTGAAGAGTTAAACCAAGTTGATACAGAGAATTGGCCACATTCTCTGCAAAGGTGGGATCCGTCTCCGCCAATTTGCGATGAATCTCGACGGCTTCTCGCTTGGCGTGAAAGGCATCCTCGTAGCGACGTAGCCAATGGAGAATGAAACCAAGGTGGTGGAGAGAAAGACCAAGACTTTTGGTAACAGTTGGGTCCGTCTGCACCAATTTGCGAGAGATCTCGACCTCCTCTCGCATTGCGCTGAAAGCATCCTCGTAGCGATGTAGATGGTAGAGAGTGATACCAAGGAGATGGAGAGATTGACTAAGATCTTTGGTAGTGGTTGAGTCCGTTTTCACCAATTTACGATGGATTTCGACCACTTCTCGCAATGCGCTGAGAGCATCCTCATAGCGATGTAGCCGGAAGAGAGTGATACCAAGGAGAAGGACAGATTGACTAAGACCTTTGGTAGTGGTTGAGTCCGTTTTCACCAATTTACGATGGATTTCGACCACTTCTCGCAATGCGCTGAGAGCATCCTCATAGCGATGCAGCGCATTTAGACTGAGAAAAAGGTGACCGAGAGAATCACAAAGATCTTTGGCGACACTGGGGTCCATCTGTGCCAGTTTGCGACGGATCTCGACGGCTTCTCGCTCGGCATGCACAGCATCGTCGTACCGATGCAGGTCGTGGAGAGTGGAACCAAGGTTATTGAGAGAATCACTAAGATCTTTGGTAAGGGTTGGGTCCGTCTTCACCAATTCGCGACGGATCTCGACGGCTTCTTGCTGGGCGTGCGCAGCATCCTCGTAGCGTTGCAGGTTATCAAGAGTGGAACCAAGGTTGTTGAGAGAAACACCAAGACTTTTGGTAACAGTCGGGTCTATCTGCACTAATTTTCGACGGATATCGATTGCTTCTTGCTCGGCGTGCGCGGCGTCCTCGTAGCGTTGCAGGTGATAGAGCGTGCAACCAAGGTTGTAGAGAGATAGACCAAGATCCTTGGTCACGGTTGGCTCCGTCTTCGCCAATTTGCGACGGATGTCTACTGCTTCCTCATTGGCTTTGAGGGCATCTTGGTAGAGGCCCTGATCGAGCAGATCTAAACCACGGTTATGGAGGGTATTGGCACGATCCTTGGCGATGGTGACGTCTGTCTCCGCCAACCGTCGCCGGCCCTCGACAGCTTGTGCACCACCACGGTTATGGAGGGTATTGGCACGATCCTTGGCGATGGTGACGTCTGTCTCCGCCGACCGTCGCCGGCCCTCGACAGCTTGTGCACCGGTGCGCAAGGCATCTTTTCCTTCTGCAAATGCGACCGACGGTGATTCCTGGGAACTGCGGTCCCCCACGGCCAATGGTTGAGGCGCAGGGTTCTTCACGGCACCTGCGAGCTCAACGAGCATGTTGCAGAGGGTGCCGGCTGTTGGGCGCTCGTCAGGGATCTTTGCCCATGCCTTCACTGTGACAGCCCAGACGTCCTGTGGCATGACAGGTTCGTCATCACTCCCCAGGATCTCTGGACGAAGATCATCGCTGACCACGAGGGTCCGAAGATCTTGGGGCAGAATATGACCCAGAGGTATTTCCTTCGAGAAAAGCTGTGCACGAGAAGGATGTTAGTGGTTAAACAGTGAAATAACCGCAAGCAGGCCGCTGTACCTCGTAAGTTGTCATTCCAAGCGCATAGATGTCACTTGGCTTCCGCGGTAAAGCACCCTGCAAAACCTCAGGGCTCATCCAATTTCGGCTTCCGGGGCCCAGAGTCCTAATGTCACGCTCCGCTGTGCGACTGGTCATGTCTGCCTTCATGCGTGCAAGGCCGAAGTCGCACAAGACGGCGGTGCCCGCATTATCAATCAGGATGTTAGCCTGTTCACGGTTCAAACTAAGAAACGAAGATGGTCTATATGTGCGCTCACGGCTTTGATATCCCCGTGAATTATATTCTTCGAATGAAGATAGAGCAGGCCGCGAGCAGCATCTGTTATCTATTTGAGGTGAGGATCAGGGTCCTACTGCAACCTCGATGAAAGCTAGATAATTACAATTGGCAGGGGCCTTTGTTCAGAATGCTTTTGGAGGAATTCAGCGGCATTCCCGTGGGGCATATATGCCATGACAATGAAAGGTTCTCTGTCCAAATGGCTAGCACCGAGGAAGGCTAGCGAGCACTATTTCAGTCCACACTGCCAAGGTGTTGGTGGAAATATACAAGACATACGAAGAATGTTGGGATGCCGCAATGTCAACCACAGCTGGAAAAGGATGAGCATAAATCCGCATAAGATTGACGTGCATCACCTTTATTTCACGAAGAACGGCCTTAGGACAAATGTCAGACATACCAGAGCAGCAAGCTATGAGTATACCTGTGAGGTCGGAGTAACACCACCACCTGTACGAACAATCTTTATTGCCACCTCTGTCTTGTGCCAGATTGCCCGGTATACATCACCACTGTGCGAAATCTCAAAGAGAATGCAAGGATGGCTAAAACATGGACATACAATCCGCCAGAGCCAATCCTTTCTTGGCGGTCCACATCGTATGCGGTGACCATCCAGTCTTCTATATCGAGCGTTTGGCCGCTCACTATTGACAGGCGCTTGAGAGACTGGGAATAGAATTTATATTCTGGGCCATCTTGAGAGGGGGAAATCTTCATCTGTCGGATAAGGAAGATCATCATTGCGGCCATGTTTTCCTGGTTGACACCTAACAGATCGGTCAGCGTGAATCGGAATCATAAAAGTATGGTGTACGCAGGGCCTCCATTAATCTAGCGTCGTCTCTGGGAAGCGCTTCAAGTATCGCTGTGAGCTGATGCTGATCTTCTTCACGAGCAGACTCCTGTCTAGCTTGCCAATCCGGTGCAGGGGATATCTGCAGAGACATTCAGACTTCAATCTCTCCGTCATGATACAATTTTGAATTTGCAGACCTCGAACGCTTGGACCAGTTCCTTGATCCGCTGGTAGAACCCATTGATCTTCTGGATCGTCTCTTGGCACGTGACGATGGTCTTGATAAAGTGTTGGCTGAATATTTTACCCACAAAACGATTAATTTCGTCAAGCAGACTGATCAACATACAATTAGACGGTCCGTGCAATGAAATCGATGCGCACCTCTCAAGGTCTGTGAGCAGCGTATTTGCCTCGCTATACGAGAGCTTGCCAGCCAGGTACCTCTCGTTGAGCGCCTTGAGGAGCCCGGCCGCTGCGTGGATGAGAATTTCCAGCTGCTTTTTGCTACTCTTCGCTTCTTGACAAGAGCTATAAAGACATTGGAGAAGTTTGAATGCGGCGGAAAGATAGGGCCCCGGGGTTATCGACACTACGGCTTCGACGAAATCCATGCAGATGAAGGTGAGGGGGATAATGCGACCTAACAGAGAGCACTGATTCAAGATTGGTCCCGTTTTCATCATCTCTTGAGTGCCGTGATCATTGATCAAGTCACATTTCGCTAAGAGTCACCAAAGATGAGACAGAACGCCACAGGGCAGTGCGACCCGAGCCTGCGGTATGGGAATGCGGAAGGTGAGGTGTAAACCCACGTTGTACGCCTTGTCCAAGTATTGTCGTTGTCCACCAACGTAGTAGGTAACTGATTGTGCGATCAGCCCGAATTTGAGTGGGAGAATGATATGAACGATGAGGACATCGATTCGGACCTCTTAGGAGTCGTTGCAAAGTCAGGACTATCCAGCATCCGATTCCGTATCGACGGCAGAGAGACCCTCAAAGAGTCCATCTCAAATTGGAACTCCGACGCAGATGTGTAAGGATCGGTGATATGATAAAGTACCACTGTGTCACTGCGTTCAACCGGGTCCTAGAATGGCCAATTTCTAGCCGCGCTGAGGTCATGGCTAGGTTTGGTCGAGGCTGGTCTCGGCACCTAAACTTACGTAGCCATGCCTTATTCAGATGGCCTCGCCACAGCACAGCCGAGGCACGTTGATCTCTGTGTAGCAGTGGAGGTGGAGTGGTACGCCTCGTTAGCGCTGCCGAGCCGCCGGTTAGCCGGTTAGCTCCGCCTCGCCACATGGCTCACACGGCCGGTTGGCGAGCCGCCTCGCCATTTTCCAGTCTACCCCGAGTCTACCCCGCCCTTGGACGCAGTGCGTGGTTGTCAACCTGTTGTCAACTGTCCCGAGGTGATGATAGAACTGACTGCCGTTTCACCGCCGTCGGGGAGCAACGAGGTCTGACACATGGCGAACATTTGGAATGTCAGAATTCCAAGCCTTGGAAACCGGCGTACGTTATTCGGACTGTGCCGCGGAATCCGGGATAGACGAAATGGAACGAGATTTGCGAGACACATTTTGCATTAAATGCCCTCTATCTTTAGTAGTGGGTTTTGGGGTGCTATCAAAAAGTCTCGATTTTTACTCCGGCTTGATGGCGGCACGTCTCATTACCCCTGATATGATGTCATTGTGAAGGCCGACGCATTGCCGATCCCCTCCCGTCCTGTCCTTTTTGCTGTACACCGCCAACTGGCCAAATGATGGCAATCAGATAATGCGGGCAGAGCTCTGCCATCAATCAATTTAGCTGCCATTGTCCTCTAAACCACATTGTGGCCAGCTGGCGAACATGGCTGCAAATCCAGCTATTCCCCAGCTTTCGCATTCCCGGAGGCCAGCTTTTTGCACCAGTCAATATACATCCACCAGCAAACCTAAATCAGATGTGGCGTCCACCGCGAGGCCGCCTTTCTGGGCATATTTTCTTCAACTTATCCTAAACTTAGGTGTTAACTGAATTCTGACTCGATGCCCGCCATTGCTCAAGATAAAATGTAGGCAGAAATTCATGCAAGTTGTACTTTACTTTAAATTGCCCTGCCATATATTACTCCTGAATCTCGCATGGAAATGCGGGATGCATGTATTCAATAATCCGAGCGATAAATAAGTCCAGACCCCGTCATTTGAATTCCGCAAGTTTGAATGCCACCCAAGATATTCAAGTTGTCGAAAACTTGTCTCAAATGCTGTTGGAAAATGATACGAGCCGAGTTCACTCCATACACCGCCAATTGGCACAATGGTGGCCGCCAGATGTTGTGATCACATGTCAATCATCAATTAACCCAGCCGACATTGTCCTTTGAAACACCTGGTAGCCAGCCGAAGCGTCCAGCTGTATATTCAGCTGGCTCCCAGCTTTTGTATTCCTGGATGCTAGCTATTTTATCGGGCAGTATTCATCGCCCTTCACATCTGTACAATGAATGGTTGTTCACCATCCGTCTGTGCAGCTCCTTTCAACCATAATTTTAGGTGACCGCTAGCCATTCGTAGATACCACAGACATTCATCTTTGAGCAGGATTCACCCACAGAAAGTTTATTACTGCACGGGACCGTCGAGTGCAAGAAGCCATATTTATCTTCTCAATAACACGGTGGAGGCTTTCTTCAGCCCCACTTCAGTCGAGGAACACGTCAAATTAATCCGAATCCGAATCCGAATCTACATAGGCGTTCATAGCGAATCTTGGAGGAGCCCGACGAGTTCTCTGCGGTCGGTGGGAACCTCCCTCCGCAGCTTGTTCACTTGTTGCCCCTGCTCCTCCATCGTAATCCGAGTCCGAATCCGGTTCCCTCTGTGTTTTTCTCCGCTTTCTTGGGCGCTCTTCGTCATCGGAATCAGGACCATCGTCATCGGAATCACTGGAAGTGTCTGCAACCTCGGGGTCTTCCACCTCGATTTCCCGGGCTTTTTGCTTTTTGGTGGACTTCGCAGCCTTGTTCTTCTTACCTTGGGACTGATCTTTGCCCTTCTGTGTGGTGCTGTGAACAGTGCTCGTGATAGCCTCTGTGTTAGCATCGGTGGCTACAGTCTCCTCGCCCGTGGCGGTTTCTTCTGCAGTAGCGCCGGCGGCATTGGCTTCTGCCTCCCTCTTCTTTACCTCTCTTTTCTCCTGGGCCCGCTTTCGTTTCGCATCCTTTGTCACACGAAGTGTAGCCGCCAGCTCATAATGCTTCGCTTGGCGATCCGGGAATAGTGGAATTGGGACAGTCAAATGTCGCGGCAAAACTTGTCGCAATAAATGAGCGTTGTGGAATACGTGGGTGTTGATGATGAAGTGTGCCAATGGCTGATGTACAATGAACATATCCATTAGATCTGACTTGAGGCGCTCTTGAATGCGCGGGCGTTTTCCGGAAGCTGTGCATGAAGCTGCCCCGCAATCAGGTTGGGCATTGAATAGGAATTTTATGTCCTATGGTGCGAATTAGTATGAGTAGAAGGCATGAAAAATATAAGCTTACAGCGGCAGGTACAATGAGATATGTTATCTCTGATTGACGGCGTGCAAGAACTGGCATCCCAAATATTGCATGCCGTGTGTCTGAAACGTGGAAGACGTCCAAGATTACAACCGCACCACCGCTACCATTGTCCAAAATGCTGTCGATGCGTCCAACAATTATTTCGCCCTGAGAACGGCGAGTCAGATGCGAATCTCGAACACGGGGAATAATATACCGTTAAAGGGTACTTTGCAAACACTCAGCTGGCAATTTTGCACTCATCCAATGACGCCGAAATTACTTGCTTGCATAGGAACCATGTTGTTGCCATGTCGTAGTCTGCGCTATTCAGGGCGTGAGCTGCATGTGTTGCACTCAAATGCACCCTGATGAGTTGAGGCGGGGGTGAACCTTTCTTTCTCTTTGGGAGCAGAACAAGCTTCACAGATCCTGTAAATTGTGTAAGGATATATACACCAAGAATGGACCAATGGCCGCACCAGGAACAGGCGGATTTTTTATGGTCCAGCCAACAAGCTTCTGAAGGACAGGACGTGTATGCAAGAAAGCGCAAACATCAGGTCCAGCTTGTTCCCATTCGCCTGCGGTCTCCGTTGATGGCCACCAGCCACCCGTCAGTCGGTGCTTCAGCCCTTCTTGGTCCGCAAGTTGAAGGGCGATGTCGCGACTTGGTGCCAGATGATTCGATAGAATTGAGCAAAACCGAAAAACAGCATTGAAGCATTCATATATTTCGGTTATTACTCCAACCAACGGACCGAAGGCAGTGATATCCTCTGGGAGATGGGCAAGTAAATGCAATTTGATCTTCGTGATGATTTTGGTTGGATCGAGCACCGCAAATGCATCTAGAACATTTCCCGCGGCAATGCGAACATTGTTCTAAACAATTTTGTTAGTTTCCTTTGCTTTGTGAAAAATGGCAGAAGATAAAACGTACACAGTATTCTTTCAGATTCCGTATCTCTGTGAACCATAGGAGGGCCGAGAGTTCCCCAACCGCACGCCATGTAGCAAATTGTGCGTCGGTGACAAGCCCGTGAACATGGAACACATTTGTTTGGGCAATAGTTTTGAATTGGCGGTCGATGAGTGAGTTCGCGTACTGCATGATATAATTCGCTCGGATCGCATGAATTGACAGACCATCTGTGCTGGTAGATTGGAGCCGTTGGGAGTAGGTTTCTTTCTGAGAAGCGTTCCACTTGTATGTGAAGAGTGCCAGATGTATTTCACGACTCCGAGCAGAATTGTATGCAGGATTTCGACCGGTGTGTCTTTTGTTGGGTCAAAGCCTACATGTATCAATTTGAGTCACTGAATAAGGAGATATCGTCGATCTAGACGGACCTTTCAAAGTAAGAAACCCGCTGTAGATCTTGTCTTCATTATCCAGTGTCCATCGGATGAGTTCCTCTTCAATTTCCGTGTTGCTCCGGGGCGGACTTTGGCCCTTCTTCTCCTTGAATTGCTCTAGGAGGTAGTCAATCCAATACTGCGTATATGCATCCTTGATTCCCGTGCCCGTCTGAGTATTCTTTATGGGCTGTGCTACTCCCGCACAGGCAAGCTTGACCTGTTTGTTGAGTTCGGCCAAAATTTCCTCTCTCCAACGGGGTGTCCCTGGCTGGATACAATGATAAATTTGGGTGAATTCACGGACAATAGTGAGAACCTTACCTCAAAGAGTGAATGAAAGCAAGTGTCGGTCTCCTTGTCTTTCTCTGTCCCACCGGCTTTACATTTGCGGCACATGTGGTTTCCCTTTGCCTCGATGTGGCCAGTGATTTCGCTCTGCATGGGATTATCGGAGGGACCTGCAGATACAGAGTCGTGTTGTTTCGTGGGTTTCGGCATCGTGAACCTTGACAGGATCTTTGTGGGTATGTCTGAACAATCCTCAGGTTTGATTCTTCAAGGGAAAAATCCAGACTTACTCGATGACGGTTTTGAATGCCGTGAATTGCTCCGTGACACTGGCGTTAGGGGATGTGGCGATAAAATGTACGTGAAATTCTTGCTGCAAAAGCTCTCGGGGTAGATTTCTGTGTCATATATCAGTGTTTATTCCAAGACTTGGATCGATTTCCTGAGACATCGTCGCCGAAATAGTCCACAAAGCTCGAGTATATCTGGTCCCCCTCTGCAAGGGCCCGCTTTGGATTTGGCATGCGATTTGGATAGCCCTTTGCAGTGGTGTTATCTGCATGGAACTTGAATCAGAGCCAAGGAACAGAATCAAATAAAGAACTCACCGGTCCATTGCGGAACAGCATTCTCGTCTTCAAGGTCCAATAAATTTGATGTAAGCTCCGATGCTGATATTAGAATAGTTGTCTCATCGAGAACAGTGGCCAAGCCCTGGAAGTAGTTCGAGACAAGCCATTATATGGATGTAAACTCTTTACCTCCGAATTGATCTCCACCTTGAAAGCGTCTGCACACACAGCGTTCTTGAATTTAACCCAACGGATGGGGATTACCAGTTCGCCGGTTTTTAGGCGCGCCAACTCGTTGACATAGAAATAACAGTATTGGCCAGCATACATTGGACTGAGATTGTCGAGGTCCATGTCCTTGCGCCACTTCTGCGCATGTCAGATCTCCCGAATGACGCCGTCCTCAGGAATTTCTGGGTAGACCCGGATAAATTTCCGTGTTTCAGGGTTAGCCCAGTCCTAAATGAAGCCACATAGGTCCCGGACACGAAGGTTCAATTGGAAAAATCTCACCTTTGCAATCAAAGTTCGTGGGTGGTTCATATGAAAGATATTCCCCTTGGCGCTCTTATATTGTGTGGTGGTAACTCCGCATTTCTTGCGGAGAGACTGCTAAACTTTGCGAAGATGATCAAAGGAGGGCACATCGTGAGCTCCAGACTCCTTCAAGATCCACAGGAAGACCTTCATGAGCGAGTTTGATATCCGGAGGCGCGGAAGATTGTCCAAGGTGTCGAGCAAAAAAAGCTTGGAACAGTCAGAAAATTAGAAGAAAAAGTCAACCAAACGACTGACCATTTTGGATGGATACGGTGACCATTCCGCACTCTTTTGCTCATTATCTGTCGACTCGAAGTTGAGGATATCATCAATTTGCGGATCACTGATGGCTTCAGAAAGTCACGGGGTCGTTCCTTGTGCATAACTCGACCTGCTCACCGGCGTTCTGCATTATTTCGGCAAGGAACTCTTCTGTATCTTCCTCATCGATGGCAGTGGGCCCACTATCTATGTCCAAAGCAAACCTGGCGTCGGTCCCCATGGCTTCTGCATTCGACAGGTCCGGCAGTGGGTCATAGTCTGTAGTTTACCGCGCCACTGATGTATGGAGGGTAGGGTTGTTACATAATCTGCGGAGTTTGAATTTGTTCCCACGGCCATTCTACGCTTGTGGCAACTCCCCTCGCCAGATTCAAGAGGCAAAGTGCGTTAGAATAGCATTCTAAAGTAAAAGGAGCCCTTACAACATATATTCTTCGACCATTTCCATCCAAATCACTTCCCCGCGTCTTCGGGTAGCGGCCCGATGCCGACCCATCAAATTTCGGCATTGTTGCTCTTCTACTTTGGCATTGAGCTTTTGCTGGAGAAGTGATTGATTTTGGGCTACTACACGTCAATACCCATGAATTTTATCGAAATTCGCGTTGCCCAAGGCATTTTGAGAACCGAAAATCTTAAGATTACATAACAAGGTCGGGTACCGATCAAAGATCAAAGGGAATCGACAGACTACAACAAAGCACAGGTACGAGCACTTTTTTGTTGTAGCGTCTGTTTATAAGAGACTAAGTGTGTCATGCTGAGGCGATTCTTGGCCGACATCGAAACCTGCTCCGTATGGATCTGCGTTGATTCCATCCCACAGCTCAGTCTCGGCCGTGCTCTGGATACGATGGGTCGTTTGATGATTCTGTGGTATTTTTACCTCTCGAAGTGCCAAGAACTGCATTTCGGCCGCACGTTGTCTTGCTAGATCGGCCTCCTGGGTTCGCTGCGTGTCTGCGATCTGTTTCTTTCGAACTGCATCTCTTTCAACTGCCCTCTCATGCGTTTTCGACGACAGGTGAGTTGCACCATAAGTTCTCCAATCCATCCAGAACTCCTTGCCCGAGTTTGCAATACAAATCAAGCATTGCAGTTTTTTATAGTCTGCACTTGCGACACAACCTTTCAAAATGTTATTGGTTTGGCATGCTGATTTCTGGTGCAGGGAGCTTCATCTCACCCTCTGGGATTACTTTGGGCTTAGCTATGGGCGCCATAATTCAAGTCGTTTTGCATTCAAAGCTCGTTATGAACAATGAAGGTTCACTTCCCTAATTCGGCCAGTGGCACCGATCATTTTCAAAAGAGACGCGACGCTGATCGCGTACTTGCCACCTTTGCTCCTACCCTCACACTCCTCCACATCTTCACTACCTCGCTCGCCATGTCCAACGACCAAGCTATCCGCGATCAGATGCGCCAACTCCGGGAACGCCATGCTGAGAAGAATGCCCAAAATCCTCGGAAGCGACCTCGCGACGACAGCAGCCCTGTTCGTGGCAGCGACACTGAGAATCAATTTCCCTCGACACCCCTTCCGTTATCCTTCACCGGCAATGCCCTTGTACCCCGCAATGTTACGTCGACTGTCATTAATTATGCTAAGAAGCAGAAGCTTCGCGGTGATCAACTTACTCAAGTCGACAATTCTCTTGCGGTAGGTCACTTTCCTGCATGCACCCCTTCTTCCTTGCTTCTGACATCACCGCACGCGTGCATTACAGGACACTCAAACCGTCCGTGATGCGAAGCTCTATGTCGGCCTTCTCAGCCTCCAGAACGATCTGCAGAAGGTCATTGCTGCCAAACCGGCCTACACCGTGTCTCCAGAGCTAAAGATACGCCGCTTTCTCATGCCAAACGTAGTACTAATTCTCTGCAGGTTAATATTAAAGCTTATGTGGTACCGGTGCTTCTTTCCCCCAAGCTTCCTGCATACAAGGGCGATGAGCCAGTTGGACTTGTCTTTGTGCGTTCTCGCCTCCATACCTTTTCATGCCACCGATAAACATTGATCCAGAACCTCGTCAAGAAGCATCGGTTCGACACACCCGTCGGCTTCGAGCGCAACCCAGCCGACTGTGGCAAAATTCGATCTGTCATTGAGGAAGCGTTTACACAGGGACGATCAAAATTCAAGAAGCTTGTGCGTTACTTGCTTTTACTTGATCAATACGAAATAACCCCATACCACAGTTGTCCGCCAACGTCCGAATCAGGCGCGACAAGAAATTAGAGATGCTCCCCCCCGAAAAGCATCATAATTTGTACAGCCTTGCTCAGGCATTCGTGAACGACACCAAATGCCGGATCAATGCAGGCCTTGTTGGTCGTATTGCACTGATGGTGAGTCCGTCTTCACGAAGCTGCAATTTTAACTTATCCCGCCGAAGCGGCAGGTCTTCATGACACATCCGGATACCGACTTCTGGGACCAAGTCGATAAACGCTTGGCCATACTACGAGAAGACGCTGACGGGGATGCGGAGATCATTGCTGAGTTCGTTCTCCCCTTCATTCCTTGACACGAGATCCATTTTTAACGTCCCTACTCCAGAACATTTGACGCTTATATCGACGAGGACAAGGAGGCCCACGGCAACGTCGAAATTGTCTATGGAGGCACCGATGATATCCAAGAGGAGGTCGACGCGTCGATTGTCGCTGCCGGCCTGATTGATGCTGCAATCACCGTGAACGCAGGCGATGCTGGGGCTGCGGGGACAAGCGGCGGTGACGAGCAAGAGGGATCGGCGACATAAATACATATTTGTATATACTGGTCTAAATATATTATATTCTATGCTGCACTCCTCCTCCCCACATTCGAGAACCGGCGTGCCTTCCACCGAATAGCCTAGAATACAAGCAGCAGAAAACATCTATACAACACAAATTTTGCCACCCACAAGGCCTCTGTCGTTTCTGCGATTGGCAGGAAGAAGGCCAGGACGGTGGCACAATTGTTGGAGGACAATGACTTGATGGTTGGATCACTGATTTGCGGCGCTTGATTCAGCACACCTAAAACAGTGATCTTTCAGCCGTGTTAAATGTGAGGTTTAAATATAAGCTTTCCGCGGTGATTTCAGATGGGCGGAAAGTTCCCCTTTCAAGCAGAGTGGAATGAAGCAGTTTAATCACGGCTTTCAATCAGCGGGGAAGTGCTGACTTTTCAGACGAGTTGGAAGAACTTCTTTCAGCCACAAGGGAAAGATCAACTTTCAACCCATCTGAAAACATGGTGAAAAGTTGATCTTTCAGCGTGTGGCAGAAAGAATTTCTTTCAACCTGTCTGCAACTGACGTGGGAAGTTGATCATATTCTCTTTGTGGAATAAAGCTCTTTCAACCCATCGGAAAACACGGCGGAAAGTTGATCTTTTAGCCCGTGGCTGAAAGAAGTTCTTTTAACTTGTCTGAAAATGCAGCGGAAAGCGGTTCTTTTCCACTGATTGAATGCCGCGATTAATCTGATTCATTCACTCGACTTTAAAGATCAACTTTCTGCTTATCCGAAATGACCCCAAAAAGCTCATCTTTAACCATCTCTTTAGTCACACTGCATGATGCGCAGCGGCAGTCAATTCCGTTTGTATGCCTCGCTGTTCCCATTTTTCGCGAGAGCTGCACCGCGTCTTTTACCCAACGTACACGATGCTTCTCCTTTAGGCATTTTGCAGTCGCCGACTTCTTATTGAATAGAACTTTCCTGTCTCCATCGGAGAATCGATGGTACCAGACGGGCATGTCACCCTGGAGTTCTCGAGACACGGCTATGGCATCCATCGTTACGCCGTATTTGCGGCCAACCTTCATCATATCCGCCAGATCTTTGCTTTTCAAGTCGGTTGCGGACTGGTACGGGGCCCAGGATTGGAGGTAAGTATTAATACGCATTGCCTCGTCAACGTTAAGGTCCCCTGACACTGCCTTATTTGCTAGGATTTCATCCGCGACAAAGCACACAAGGGCCGGTCTGGCCCAAAGCTCAAATAGGTTTTAAGCCACGTCACGGCGATGGCCTCATTTCTCGCGACGATGTCTAGGAGGTCCTTTCCTCCCAGTTCAGCTGGTGCATATACTGTTTCTTTATTAACTGTCACCCGCGCCTTTTCAGCCCAGAGGAAATTTCTTACTCTTCTCTCCAGTTTTCCCTCTATTTCAGGCGGCATTCCTTGCACGGTAGCCATGTACTGCGTCATACCACCCACTACCATCAAGACAATGAGCCTGCGGCCTTCCATCGACGGGTGGCCCAATTCCCATTGATCCAGTGCGGCGTCTATTTTTTCTAAAGTGCGTGACCAAGTCTCTACTTGTTCCACTCCGTTCCCAACCCATGCTCCTAGGGTGCGGATCGGTTCGCCCTCGGCCGCTATTTTTATGTGTTCCGGGATGAGGGTTCCTGCGAGGCCATTAATGAAGCGGCTTGCTCGCACTTTATCCCTGTACGCCATTGTACCAATGGGAATCATTTGAGTCTTACTAACATTAAATTTCGCTCCAGCTGCGACGCACCACTCATCAAGGACGTCCAGCAGCGCCCCAAAGTCGTCGTCGTGGTCCAAGTATACAACCGTGTCATCCGCCAACAGGGTGGCTATCAACTTTTCTTGTTTGCCTCGCACTTTCAATCCGACCAGCTCGGATTGGCGCAGAGATTCGGCGAGCGGCTCGATGGCCAGGTCAAACAGAAGGCACGATAGAGGATCGCCTTGTCGCACCCCTCTCGTTACCCGGAACGGGTGCGTGCTCTTCTCCCCGTTAACTGTCACATACGTGTACGCATCGCTGTATAGGGCTTTAATGGTATTAATGAATTCATCAGGGATACCGTAGCTCGCGAGTGCCTGCCAGAGGTAGTCATGCTCAATTTTGTCATAAGCCTTCTCCTGGTCAAGGGCCACAATGACGCCGTTCTTCTCTGTCGCCTCCGCAAGTTCTATAATCCTTTTAGTGAGCAAAATCTGGTCGCGAATTTGGCGGCCTGGTACAAATCCCGCTTAATTAGGGTGGATGAGATCGGGGGCTACTTTAGCTAGCTTAATAGTCAGCGCTTTAGTGAATATCTGGTAGTCCGTATTCAGTAGCGAGATTGGCCTGTAGTTGGCAATCTCTGCTTTATCATTCTTCTTGTACAGGGAGCACATCCAGCTCTTGGAGAACCCGGTGTCTTTAACCATACCGTGTGTTTCGATGTCGTTGTAGGTTTTATGCATCGCCCCGAGGATGTCGAACGCAGGTTTCCCGAGTGACTTTGCGGTCTCGTATCGTGAGTTCAGCACCTTCCAGACCTCATACGTTATACCATCGAGTCCAGGGGCCTTGAAGTTCGCGGACATTTTCAATGCTTCACGGACATCTTCAATGGTCAATTGTTTTTTCAGCATCTCGGTTTGCTCTGGTGTTGTCTTCCTGGCCGTCCTTCCTAGCACTGTCTCGATCTTGGCTTCTCGTATATCCTGTGGTGTGTCTGTCCGTTCCGATTGGATGGTGTTGTGGTAGTCTCGCGCTATCGAAGCCATCCTCTTGGAATCTGTCTCATACCGCGGCGGCGCCTCCGGGTCCGTATTCTTCCGAAGGCGGTGGATAATGTCTCGGGGCTTGTTAATCATTGACAAGTATCTACTGATGATTTCGCCTTCGAGGCGGTTTCTTACCTGTGCACTGAGGCGCGATGCCTTGTGTCGCTGTTTCTGAAGTTTAGCCAGCTTCTCTATGAGAACGGCGCTTGAAAGTTTGAGGTCTTCTTTGGAGAGGTCCTTGTCATCGGCCAGTTCTTCTAGCTTGCTCTCCAACTCGGCGATTTCCTTTACGATTTTGGGCATTACAATTTTCGCCCTCTCGCGGGCTTTATTACCGATGTCTGTCTTGAACTTAGCCCAGAGGGTCTGCGTGTTGTACTCCGGGTCTCGTTCGGGCCAGCGCGAGAGTCTTTCGCCTTTGTTCTTCAGACCACCATGGAATGGGGACCCTTGCAATCAATGATAGGACTCGCATGTCGCAAATGCTACAAAGAGGAAGACGTCGAGCTCTCTCGATGCGGTGGATGCCGTAGAATCAGCTATTGTGGGACGGGTACGTCGACTCTCACCGAGTGATATTCGCCTTCTGTCAACCAAAGTAACCGTCATCGCAGAATGCCAAAACGTGCGTTTTCAGCTGAGGATATTCCACTCTTCTGAATCCGTGGACCAGGCAGATTGGAAGACGCACAAACCAGTGTGCAAAGCCCTCACCTCGCTTGAGAAAAATTCAGCTGCAGCGGCGAGACTCGTATCTTTGCTTCCAAAAAAGCCAAGCTCCGACCTTCAAGAAATACGCAAGCTCACAGATGAACAAGTCGAGATCTATTTCACTTATCTGCAGAGGTATATCGAATTCGATCTGTGCCTTTCTCCACATCTACTGAAAATCTCCAGGCAGACCGCGGTGGAGCATTCTTGGATCCAGTGGGAACCGCGATGTCTCATCTGGTCGGCCATTCCCGTTTCATTCTCTGGTATTCGGATTCTGAACCTCCTCGCCTCAGCACGCGCACAGAAATCGTGATGCGGATGGAGACTGGTGACGTAACGCAGCGTCTGATTCCTTGCCAGCACTGCACGCGCAGCTTTTGCTGCTCTCCCGTGCACTGGAAAGCCGCGCACACGATTCATCATGGGCCATCTACCGATTGGCGCGATGGGCTTTCGCACTGCCAGATGAATATATTCGTGCGCTTGCAGGCCACAGTCGACACCAAGACCAAGAATCCGCTGCTCGATCGCCGGGGCCAGCTCCTCTGGGTCCCAGGACGTGTCAAATCTCGGTGGGTGTCCCTAGAGGGGAAAACTTGGGAAGGCGAGTTTGATGAAGAGATACGCAAGTCAGGGCCCGGAGAAAATGCCGCGACTGCCGCGGCACTGCGGGGAACTGACGCGGCGGTGGCTGTGCAATTGCTGCGGCGAGGGTGAAGTGCTGCGCAGTATTTATCTCCTTCCACAGCATGCTTGGAAGCTCAAATCCAGTGAGGGGGACGTTCCTGCAATTAAATAAATCTTTTAGTACATGGAATCATCCAACAAAATTTCAACCATATGTCGGAATCATCCCAAGATGGATTCCAACCATGAACTCCCCGGCCCAGTAGTGATGAAAATACTGAAATATATAACACCCAAGGACATCAATTTGAAGAGTCCTCAGGCCAAAGGACTTCTATTAAAGGGCAGGAGTTTGTGGCTTTGCTTCAGAAATGAAGTCAGAGCTAGCTGTTATATTGTAATGGTGGTCAACTCACTTTTCAAGGACTTTAATTAACTCAAAATACCCACAATCTACTAAGATCTGTGCGACACTTGTTCACTCACATCCCCGCAACGCCGCGTCACATCCCCGCACTGCCGCGTCAACGCCTCGGCAGTGCCGCGTCAGTTCCCCGCACTGCCGCGGCAGTTCCCCGCAATGCCTCGTCAATTCCCCGCACTGCCGCGGCAATTCCCCGCAGCGCCGTGTCAGTGCGCGGCAGTGTCCCCTCAGCTCAGATTGATGCGGAGGCAAATCACAAGGTTGTCCTGACTTTAAATTAACGACTAGTTGACTGGACTGAATATCTTATATGGCTTTCGACATTCTTTAGTTCAGATAACGTGAGCTTCAGGCGGTCTGCGGGTAGCAAGATCGCGTACTCGTTTATTGATGTCCTCAAAATGGCCCTCCCACAAATCCGCCGGACTGAGGCCTCGAATAAGATGGAGGTTGATTGAATCACACATGAAACCATGTGAAAATAGTGGTCTTTATTGAACAATTTGCTTCTAGCCTGAGCATCCCAAGCTCAAATTGGATGAGTAGAACATGCACAGCGATTCCGCGGCATTTTACTGGCACTCTTCATGTCCAATGATCCCCGTTGATTGGCTGATTATTTCCAGCTGGTGGGATGTGATCCAACTCCACCTCCCAATAATCCAAGAAGTGATGAGTTCTGATAGGTCAATGCATAAAATTCGGAGTGAATGATTGAAGTTGAGGGTATAATTTTGGTTCAACCCTGATCAGAAGAGAGGAGTGTTGTACTCTCGCTCCAGAAATTCTGAGGAGGTCCGCGGTACCGCTGCGGTACTCGGCTGGCATCCTTTCAGACATGCTGGTTGGTTGCATGTACCCTCAACACCAAGATGAGGAGAGCTGATATGTCTTGGTTGGCTTACAGTTCATGCGCATTCAGAGAGATTGAATTAAATGAATCTAGTATTCACAAAAATTAAAGATATGAATTAAATTGTATTAGCAGTCTCCGGCGCCATGCTTTTAAGCAAATCACCAAGCTGGATTCCAAGGACAGTTGAATAATTGCTCGATGCACCAATTTAATCGGTGACTCCCGTAAAACCTCGCAGTCTATTAGTGATTTGTTTCCTTTGTCACTGGAAATGTAACTGGAGCATGGAATGAAGGTTGGTTACATCAACTCGAGAGCACGGTTGATCGGTATTCTGAGCTCTCACGGTTCAAATGGGTCACCTAGAAATCCTCTGGAACATCTCATCATGCCATTAATATTGGGGTCTACGGTGAGGGGAGCAACAGCCAATCCCGGTGTAGACAGCGATCTTCGCTGAAGGGGCTCGCCAGTTTGCAGTATAGCAGTCTAATTCACAGCGTTCAACAGCGATCTACCTGAGACTCAATGCACAGACTAATTGTGTATTTGAATGGATTGATGTCTTAAAAACCATTGTCCCAGTGGACGCAGCTATGGGACCTGGCCTTCCAGTGATTATTTTTGCAGTTTTGTCACAGTATCATGCAGTACGCCTCAACAAGGTCTGAGCGAGTATCATCATTAATTGGTCTGCGGATACGGCTAAAGTGGATTGACCATTGGTGACAGTTATTTAGTTGAATTCATACCTGTGGAAACTTGAAAGAGGATCCTGCAGCATTCGCGTGGCATTCGAAGTATCGAACCATTCTATCTGTTCCAGTATGGCGGTGAATTGCGGTGGTATGAGAGAACTCAAAGGCAGCCAAAATGTGACCAGTCCTGCCACATAGCTTTATTACATTTTGCATTCCGACGATTAATCTATATTTCAGAGAATTCTGCAACTGACTTTTGGGAAAGACTTTTTGATGATGAGAGGCATGGTCAACCTCAGTGGTCTCTCATGGTTGAACCTGAAACATTATTTGAAGCCTTGAAAGGAATAAGTGAAGGGGGAAATAACCACTTGGAGAAATGCCTTCAACATTTGGAGTCGGTTTCTCGGTTCACCCCCCATTTTAATGTGTGTCGAGCGAGGGGCGCACCAGAGGAAAAGGGAAATATGTAGCTGGGTCACCGCAGTCCTGCACAGCAGCACCCTTCCAAGGTAGTACCAGCCGCAGTCAAATGACGTTGAGATCCACAAATCAGAGACGTTCTTCCAGATACCTCTCCAGGACCAAATGAAAGACCTAAGATTGTCGAGATTCAGCCTTCCCGGACTATTTCAAGGGTATAATCTCATATATGGAATGAGTAGGGATTCTTATATTTATCTCCACTCTGCAGGGCAAATTGATTGTAGGGGTTCCGTTCAACAGGAGAATAATGGAAAGTTTGGTTAGGTATCCATGCACACTGCCATTGGATGCCTCGGCAGTCGGAGTATCTAATTAGCTAGCCCGCAGTGTCGTACGTAGATCAGTCATCAGTTAGTGCGCAAAGGTGTCAACTTGAAGTCCATGTATAGGAAGAATTACTGAAGTTTGGGGCCCCTAATTACTCGCTGTACCAAAATCCCAAGCGCGCAACATCGCACAAATTTCATTCGGCTGTGGTGCGACAGAGTCCCACCGATAGGAAGCTGCAGTGAAACTGAAGGCTGAATATTATCTTCGATATGTTTACATGTCATTTACTATAAAAGCACACTTTTGACAGGGCAGGGTGAAAGTGACGCCAGTGACGCCAACTGACGCCTTTGACGCCCTGTGTGACGCCCTTTGCCGCCCCTGTGACGCCGCCGATCAGGGAGTTTGACGCCCCCATGTCACATGTCACACAGCAAGTGCCGCCCCAAGTTAAGGCAAATTTTGAGATTTAAGTTAGACACATCACTGGCTACCATGGTGCGTATACTACAGTTATCCAGCGACGAAATACTTCAATTTTGTGTTAGCGGCGAGATAAATCAAAACCAGTGCTCAAACACAACACACTGGGAACAGCATACATATGGTATAATACATGACCCAGATGAACTGGGGTGTTCAATCAATAATGCAGATTCTGAACCACCATGGACGTCATAAAGGGCAAGAGACCACGCAGTGTGTTTGAAGAAAATGTAGCTAGGATGGACATTGCCTTTCGGGAAGGCAAGATAATAAACTATTCATAAGTTAGTGCAAAAATGAATCAGTTCCTTCATTACTTCTCCTATTTCCATCTAGTTATTAAAATGTGTACTCAGTACTGAGCAAATAATTTGCTAAGACTTTCCGTATTCCTGTTTGACGCCTACTTGACGCTAGCATGTCACACTGGTACTGACGCCCCTGTCACGCGGTGATATTGACGCCCCCATAATTGGACTGCCGCCCTACTGACGCCCCCTTGCCGCCCTACTGACGCCCCGTTGACGCCCCGTTGACGCCCCGTTGACCCCCTTTGCCGCCCCTATTGACCCCCTTTGCCGCCCCATTGACGCCCTTATTGACGCCCCCCCTGACGCCCTTTGACGCCCCCATGAAGGTAAATGTTGAGTTTTCAGAGGCATACCGGTGCATCCCGTTAGCCAAGTGTATGCCGAAGGTCTCCATTATTGAAGTGCGGCATGCTACAATGTATTAATAATCGCCACACCCTCAAAAATGAAGAAACTTTCTGTGAGTGACGCCCCATTGATGCCCCCGGGCGTCAAAGGGCGTCACTTGGCGTCACTTGGCGTCACTTTCACTTTGCTCCTTTTGACATCAGACCAACAATGTTCTGATGATATTAAGGCCCAGGATCTGTCGAGTATGTTAAACCTTAAATTAAACACGTTACTACAACAAAAGCTAGGGAGCCAGCTTCTGTTTAACATGCCTGCGAGCAGACTTGCTACAACGTGCACACTGGGACTGACTTGGTTCACAGGTTTAATTCGCCCCTTTATTGTCCTGTGTCATGTTTTGTGAAGCCCAGAACACCAATGCTGTGATGTCCGAAGCAGAAACTGGCTCGAAAAACCAAGATCTAGTCCAAAATCGGGGGTTGGTTTAGGTTCTGTTGATCTCCTACGTCCACTGGCATTCTGAAACCCAAGAGGTCAAATGTGGCTATATTTACCTCTCACCAATGCTATGAGCCAGAATTAAGGACTTGACCATGAATCCTAGTAATATCGAGCCCGCGCCGCGGGAGCCCATTGGTATATTTCCTGTGAACCCGGATGTTATTCAATCAACCCCAGAATTTGGGGGTGGGTTCTACCCCCTCTGATACACATTCTTCATCGAGGGCCACCCACCAAATTCGTTGCACAAACCTCAGGAATAACAAAGCCCTGGGGGAAATTTCAAACAGGTGGGGATTCTGACACACCTAGCACCTCTGACTTGATCCCCCCAAAAAGAAATGCCTTGCCCGTCGGTTTTGGCCAAATCTAAGTTGGCAGATCCCATTCTCGTATCGATTCTGATGTTGCACCAAAGGCACAGATCAAGCGCACCATTATTGAATGTTCTACAGCTGTGAACTGACTGGTTAGCCACCTGTTTGAAATTTCCCCCAGGGCTTTGTTTTTCCTGAGGTTTGTGCAACGAATTTGGTGGGTGGCCCTCGATGAAGAATGTGTATCAGAGGGGGTAGAACCCACCCCCAAATTCTGGGGTTGATTGAATAACATCCGGGTTCACAGGAAATATACCAATGGGCTCCCGCGGCGCGGGCTCGATATTACTAGGGAGTGCGGTAGGTAGGTAGGTAGTCTTACGCAGAAATAGAAATATAAAATATAACCTAACCTAACCTACCATGCCTTACTTTCAACAACAATTCAGATTGTAATATATCAATGTTAGGTATCCAACATAGCTGAGCCAGTCTCAGCTCCCAGGCGTCCACGACGCCCACAGCTTGAGGTGAGTCATGCAGCAGGAGCCTAAGTGTGCCAGTTGTAGCATTGTGCTGGATATCTTCATTACTTTTGGGGTACAGTCAAACAATTCACCTCTCTTCAACAGCTACTTGACACAGTCTACAAAGTGTATAGACCTACGTCAACTTTCAGTGTCTTCGGTCACGGGAGTCCGGGACACCCTCTACTGGCAGTGGTTGTTCGGACGCCTGTGCCGCACACATGGCTCGTGCACACTTGTTGCGCTGCTTTTGAGTGGGGTGTGCCCACCCACCTGCACTAGACTATGGAGGACCACTAGGACTTGTTCCATGGATGTTTTGTTGTGCCCAAGTGTGCCATGGGCATCCGAGACGCCCATCACACAGATGGCCACAAGAATGCTTGCTCACCCACATTAGAATAGGTTCCATGGGTGTCACGGGCGTCCGGGACGCCCATAGCACACATGGGTGCAACAATACCTCTCTGTGAAGTGATGGGCGTCCTGGACGCCCATGGCACGCATGTGGCAGGCACACTGTGGGTGTCTGAAGCTGATGCTCGCTCACCTATACAAGAACTGGTTCCATGGATATCTGCTATAAAGTCCATGCGCAACAATGCTATGCTAGAACTTGTTCCATGAATGTTTTGTTGTGCCCAAGTGTGCCACGGGCAACCGAGACGCCCATCACACAGATGGCCACAAGAATGCTTGCTCACCCACATTGGAACTGGTTCAATGGGTGCCACGGGCGTCCGGGACGCCCATAGCACACATGAGTGCAACAAGACAACTGTGGCACTCATGGAGCACATGGTTGGTTGATTAGGGTTATCTCACAATGCTCTCTCACGTACAACTCGTTCCATGAGTTCTAGTGTGGGTGAGTGTAGAAGACTGAATACCAGGAAGCAAGTAGAGTCGAAACGACGAGACGACAGAGTACAAAGACAAGCAACAATTGATGGGAAAACATGAGGTACATGTGTGTATGTACGTAAATCTGATCTGATCTAAATGAGTCTCGGCTCAGACTCCAACAGTGAGCATTGCTGTGCCCATGTGCCATGAGTCGTATAGTACCTCGTCAGTTCGTGAGATGTGCAAGCTCGTCAGTTAATGCAGGATCGTCGTCACTTGATCGTGCAAGTTCGTGAGATCAGAACTAAGCGGAAGAAAGCTCGTCGGATGTGTTCCCGTGCTCCAAAATTGGTGCAAGTTCGTCAGATAGGCTTCGAAGTTCGTCGGAAGTCCCAATTCGGTAAACATTCCGTAATCGATTGGCCCCTGGTGATGCACCTATCGATTCTTGTCCTCTCCTACCATCATCTCGTCCCGCCCCCACGCTCTAAGGAATTTCGTGGTGCGTACTCAGTCCCTGGACACTCTTCAACAGTCACAAATATGTACAGGCCGCATGGATGGGTCTCAGTTTCCGCCATACCTTTGGGACGGCAGCGGCGGTCTGGCGGCGGTACATATGCCCCACTTTATTTTGAGCTCAGTGATCTCACCAGCTAGTAGACCACTGCCCCTTGTCAACGCGGCTTCATTTGCCGGCGGATTGTCATCGTTTGAATTTCCCGGTACGTTGCCAGCCACGCGCGGCCCGCGGTGTACTCGCGATGTTCCGTCCCCAGTCGATTACGATGCCTCGGCAATACCGTCGATGGATCCAACCGGCTTCTTCGCCCACCCTCTACCTCCTGGTGCGTGAAAAACTGTTAAATATCGCCTCCTTCGATATTAATCTCTGTTCAGATTTGTTTCCCTTTCATCCTGAGTTGCCAGCATCGGCCTCGTGGGATGGCACATCGGCTTCTTCCTGGCTCCCAGTGTCCACACAGCAACCGAACGAGTGGGACGACCGCTCCATCCAGCCCCTCTGGGATGATCTTGTTTCCAGGTGGGACAGATGGTCCGATATCCCGACTGCATTCAGCTAATATGATAGGTACCTGCGGCATTTGTAGCTTTCAGCCAGCAGCCGCGCGGCCCCCTTTCACTGGTTCAAGTGCAGGAGATCTATTTGATGACTGCTATGGGGAGTTTCATGATTTTGCGCAATTTTCACCCGGGTGAATCTTTGATTACAGCATCGATCTCCTGATGGCGGCAGCTCGACCCTCTTCCACTGGTTCGAGTGCAGGAGATTAGACAGGTTGCGCAGGAGCCACTGAGCCACGGGGTGGCTCTCGGACCGTGCGCAAACCGGTGGCTCCACCGCCAAATTATGGAGTCGATGACTCGTTGGTGGCTCTTTTGAGCCACTCGCCTGCTATTTTTGCGCACGGCCCGAGAGCCACCCCGTGGCTCCGTGGCTCCTGCGCAACCTGCCTATTTATTTCATGACAGCTACGGGTAAGTCTCACGATTTTGCGCGACTTTCAGCCAGTTATATTATCGATCACAGCATCGATCGCCTTATGGCCGATATCAAGTAATCCTTTCTTGATTCCCTTCAACTGCCATTCTGATCCCCAAGCCAGCGACGAATATTCAAGCTCTCGATTTTCGTCCGCTCCACCCTCAAGTATCGCAGAAGACGACGATTGGTCATCCCAGTGCGTGTCGCATTTGTAGTCGGCAGCATTTATTGACAATTATTAGTGGGTGGTCGTCGAGCAATTCACGTCCAATTTCAGCTGCGCCATGGAGTCCCTACGGCGACCCAAGTGCAGATAGGCCAGTGATTCCCTCCCAATTCTCTGTCTCGTGCTCATTTTTTCACGCCAGTCCCCCATCTGTGGGATGGCACAAACTGGGCTGCCGCAGACTCGCTGTACGTTCTCATCCACGTCGTGAATTCCGCTGATGGTCCTTGATTCTAGCAATTTGGAGCTGGATGTTCTTCCGGTGGATGAGGCTCGGGACATGGATGCGCACCTTGGATGGGACTTCAAGCGATCAAATGTTAAGTGGTTGGATACTGACGTGTCCTCGGAAGTCGTAGAGTTTCCGCAGGGAATCAAGCTCACCGAGACGAACAAAATTTACGCTTTCCATCGCGTGACCGGCTGCCCGTCCCAGTTTCCATTTTTTCGCCAACGCACCGGCTTTCTAGACCAGGTTTTTTTTTTCTGTCCGTAAACAACAAACTGTTGACCTATAAATCTGCTAGGATTCTCACTCCTGGGGTCGGAGCACAGGGGCCCGAAGCAAACCGGACGCCTATGTATCTGGGTCATTTTTCGGTCTCTCCGGTGACGTCAAAATAGCATGTCGGTGGGCTGCTCCCGAGTGTGGCGGCGTCACCGCGTGCGAATCTCTTGATCCCGTGTTTTTGAAGGCAGAGCGGCGTGAGCTTGACCCGGAAGACGGCCGGATTCTTGCGACAGCGATTCTCAGAACACGTGAGATGCAAGATGACACCGAAGTTGGTCGGACTCTTGCGTACTTTTCCCATCTTGATTGCGACGCAGCCATCTGACACTACAATCAGATTCCATCATTCCCTACAGAGCTGGCGTTACATAGGTATTCGTCCAGATGGGACACAATGTGACAGGTCCATTTCTCTGCGCAAATTGAACACGGTACGTTCTCGCTCTACCTTGTCTTTTTTTTTTTTTAACCTGTCTCAGCCACTTCGCAATAAGAGTCATGGCCTTCTATGTTCCAAACGAGCCGAGGCTCTCACGTTTGGCACGCTTCACTCGCAGGTGCGCTCGTCTCTCACCTTCAACTCACTTCACTCGCAGGTGCAGATTCTAGATCACATCTCCGAGGAGTTTTTTGTCAAGGTCATGAACGGCAACGGATCATCGACGAGGAAGACATCGAGGGTACCTGCTCACCCTGAACTGGCGCGGATGGCGATCGTTGTCCCTCTCCCCAATTCCGGTCATTCTCATCCACCCCCGCCAAAAAACGAATGTACTCACGCAGTCGCGGAGAGGTATCGGGAGTGCGCTCGCAAGTTTGGTCCTGGGGCAAGTGTCAACAAGGTTGAGAATGGTACGAGTTCAATCTGTGTTTCCAGTATCTCACTGCGTTTTCTAAACATACGCAGCACAATCGACAAAGGACCTGCTTGATGGAAGGACACCCAGCCTCTTCCATCCAGGGCTGATCAGCCCCGACACGAAGACTCGAATCATTCAGGAGGTCAAGGCCGAGTGGAATGAACTCTCCTCGACGGCAGCCAACACCCAACAGCGTAAGATCTTCCTCCCTGTCATTCTTCTTCGCTTTACTGCATATTTTAGAGGTCGCAAACTACATCGCGGACCAGGAGGCCTTGAGCAGCGAGAAGAGATATCTCCAAAGCTCTGTGTCTCGTGACGGGAAGCGAGTTATCTTTGGTGCGAACCCTAAACTGCTCTGTTCCATCCAAGATCTTCGTACCCTCGACTACGACACAACCTTCAAACCCGTGGCAGGCGAAATGCAGATTTTTGATATTAATGGGTGGTTGGTTGCGATTAACGAGTGTGCGTTCATGTCGTTCATCTTGTCCATCAATCGTAAATCAATGTTGAATGATCCCAGCGGTGACGGTTATGCGCGTCTGGATGGAAGTCCATGACCGTGCGGCATACAAGACTGTCTGAGAGGACATTCAGCGGCTTGTGCTCAAACTCGCCAAGAAGCAGCTCAAGTTCAAGGGGCTTCACAAGGGCGGGAAAATATTGGGTCTCAACTTCGACATGGAAGCAGCACCTCTTCTCGGATTTGCCGATGCGTTGGTCGCCACGGTTGATATCGAGCAGGTGCGCTCTGCAGTATCGGCTGACCCGCAGGCACTGCGTTCCGACCCTTCCTAGACTCAGCTTGAGTGTAGGAACCTAGAAGTAGCTACATCGATGATTGAGGCCAGGTGCCTAGAGAATAGTCTGTGGAGGTCTGTCTGGCACTGGCTAGGTTGGCACAAGTAGGTCTAGGTCTGACAGGATCTGTGTAGGTTGCAACAGGTGCTTGTAGCCACCTACGCAAGGGGGGAAGGGACGCGGTTGCTCAGAATATTAGATGATGGAAATGTTCAACATTAAAAACATAAGTCTAGGTCTGTGCAGCTGAGTCTAGGGAGCTACCCTCACCTTCCACGAGCTACCCTCATCTACACTGACTTGAGTTTAGCCGCCTTACTGGGTACCCGTAAAGCCAGACGGACATTACGTGTAGTCGCCTAGATGGGGGGCTGTGTAGGGACCTACACCGACCGAACTCCATCTGGCACAACCTACAGCGCCTAGTCTCAGCTGAGTCTAGGACGGGTGGGAACGCAGTGACTTGCGTCTCTTCATGAGTAATTACTAGCAGTTACCCGTGCTTCGCTACGGTGGGAATAATAAAATCTAATATTTTCACTTCTCCTTCTTGAAAAGGTTTGAAACTGCCACTCCTCGTCAACCTCCGGTTGACTCGTCGTGGCCTAGTGACCTGTGACAACTATTCTGAGGCCCTTTCAATAGGCCCCGTGAAGCTCCAGCCAAGGATTGTCCGGAAAATAGTATTTTTTAGGGCGAAAATTTCGGATTTCCTTGTCCGAAAATAGGATTTTTCAGGCCAAAAATCGCGAACCCTTGTCCACAGATAGGATTTTTCAGGCCCGAAATGGGTAATTTTCGAGGTATTTGAATCCGATTTGCCCCAGCAACGATGACCAATTCAGAACCAAAAGATCCAGTGTAGGGGACCAGCTCTGGCGCGCGAACGACGCTGGGAAAGGGAAATTTTGGCACAAAAAGGGCCGAAAATGCGCTTTTTTTGGGTGGTGCAGCTGACCACCCTTGTCCAACATAGGATTTTGAGGCAAAAATCTGGTATTTGTTGCGGACAACCCTTGGCAGGAGCTTCACGGGGCCTCTTTCAATTCATAGGCGGGCACAGAACACGGATTATTCAATGGATTGGTACATTACAGTATTTGCTATTGGCTCTTCATACCTGGTCTGCGTTTGGACTGCCAGGTGATTATTTTGCTGCTCATAGGACAATCCCTGGGGAGTCACAGATTTAGTCGAAATTTTTTTAATATAAAACTGGTACATCCATATTCCCGGTGACTCTGATTGTTGGCATTGGACGTTCATGAACACTATATGATCTTTTTTGCATCCAAATTTTTGTGGCCAGGTAGCATATCCTGGCTTCTATTTGGTCTGCTTTGGACCTAGCACCGGCGTGGTCCTTGGAAATTCTGCCGGTTCTGAAGTCCGTCAAAACCCATCTATTTTGGAAGCTTTTATTCCATTCGTGCGGGCACCGCACTCCCCAGCCTTAATCTCACGAATGAGGTGATTAGCTTATGCCCGAGGTTATTTACAATTGATCGGACTGTGTTATGGATACTTACCTCTTTGCACGCGACTTACTCCCCTCCATATTTTTCCTTGATCTCTTATGTTACCATCCCTTTCATGACTTGATGATCACGCCATTTTTACGCTTATGACCTGTACGACTCGTTGTTCTCTATGCTTCTCCGAATACATTTGATGTTCTGAGAAGATGTTGTGATGTTCAATTACTAAATCTAGCACGATCACCGACGGGTCGGCAATCCAAGCGCGGCTCCGGATTGCGGCTCCGAAGTAGAATAGTTTATATAGTTGCGGATACCCTCGGAAGAGGGCATCCTATCTTGAATACAAACTCCCATCTTCTCTCTCTTGTGTGAATTAAGTGATAGCTCTCTCGGCACGTAGTATACTGCCGACACGGCTCAAACTGCCCAATACTTAACCAACGCGCTCGCTTGGTCCAGTACTTGGAAGCTGTCCTAAGTGTAGCACGCTCAGCGCTGCGCACGCACTCTACGTGGATTTACCGTAGTTTGGCAGGTCACTCAGAAGTAAGTTTCAAGGCAATTGTTCTTCGATAAAGGATTCTCGAACTCTTCACAATTTCCGTTACGCTAACTGAAATTGCTCTAACTCTTAACAGACTGCCAGAGTATTCAGAATGTGTTCATATATGATCTTTTGGAAGTAATCGCACCTCAATACCAAGTTTCAACATCTGCACAGTTCAAAAATAACAATCCAACAGTTGAGTGGAGATTTGAACATCTCGACGGTTTTCAGTGGAGCGTTGGAGCAACTGACGACATGCGGTGCTCGGGCAGCCAATCAGGTTTATCGCGAGTCAAAGGTGTTCGATTCTTATATAGATATTTCATTCTGAAGGCCTTCTATCCTCTAGGCAGTCTCTACTTTGGCAGCTCTCACTATGAAGCCAGCCCAGGTTGAGTTTCAACAAGGCATAGGTTGAATAATACCTTTCAACCTATTTTGGGTGCACTTTAGGTTGATTTCATGTCAACCTATTTTCTAGGTTAGTTCTCAACCTAGCTATTTCCACCTATAGCGAGATGAATTTCATCTGCCTTGCACGCACCAAATCAACCTATTGGTGCATCAACCTATCATAGAGTGAAATAATCATTGCCTCCCAAAGAAATCAGTAATTTATTATATAGCCATACTTTTGGAGGAATATCAATGGAGGTATATGGTACACTGAGCTACACGGTGGATGGTGGCCAAGACACGCGCGTCGTAAAGCGTGTGAAGTCCATCAACACGTGATTGGTCCGTGCGTCAAGTTGATGATCGATGTCAGTTGATCGCATTTCTTTCCTCCCACCACCACCCCCCGCAGCGGCGGCCCTCCTTCCCCGTCGTGCCGCTCTCCTGTCCAGGTCTAAGCTGCCTCCTGAACTTCAGTCTCGCCCCATCTCAAGCATCATGCACCCTCAAGTCCCTCAAGTTCTCAAGCACCTCGTGCCTGTGTCTGTAAGCTTCAAGCATTTCCTGGGCCTCAAGGTCTTTGCCACCGCAATATACCTGGAATTCTCAATCCTCAACTCTCGAGTCTGGACTGCTTCCCAAGCATCAAGTTCCTAACCTTCAAGTGGTTCCACAAGTCACAGCCTCTCGGTAATTCTCAAGACGTCTGCAACCATCAACGACCTACCCGCGGCCGATATTTCACGGATGAGCAGAGGCACTGCCCAGTGTCCGGGTTGTGTGTGGGACAAATTGCGCTCCAACGCGCCCGCGAGCCTCGGTGCGTACACACTCGTTTCGCTTTTGATTAAATCCTTACTCTTCTTACAGTCGCTGTTGCAATCCCAGGCGCATACCTCACACCCTGAGTACCCGTTGCTGATATGTGGACACGCTACCCATTGGGTGCATTGTGTGCGAGGGGTGTCGGGCATGTACGTAGTGCTTAATATGTTCGGGTACAATGAATACACTTTTTTTGCCACCAATCAATCTGAGAAGAGGTGCGCTGCAACAGTGCATGGGTGGGCTTGCAGTAGCCCGAATTCATCCTGTGCTAGGTTGAAAATCAGCGGAATAGCCTGGCGCACTTTAGGATAATTTTGTACACAAATAGGTTACGAATCAACCTGCACAGACTAACCTATAACCACGTAGTATTCAACCTAAGGTCGGTGAATTTCAACCTATTTCCTGCTGAAATACATCCTTATCTAGGTTGAACATTAGGTTGAAATTCAACCTCTGCCGCCGCCTCAGAGTCTGTTGCGTCGCAAGGTGCGCTGTCCGGATTTCTTCATCTTCGAATCTTCGTTAACGGTTACTAGTAGCTCATTTGCTTTCCGTTTCTAAAGGTAATTGGTATTCGTTTCAATTCTACTCTCTTCTATATTACTTCCCTTCCATTCAATTTACTGACCTGCTATTCAAATGTACTTCATTTAATGTGTACCTAGTCTTGGTACGTCCACTTTTATTTCGTTCGTCGCTGTCAACTGACTTTTGTTTCTCTTCAGACCCTCGAATGCAATGAATTGTACACTTCCGCTGCGCTTCTTTGATTCGGAATGGCCGCGAGAATCAATCCTTCTCGAGCTGCAAAGTGTTTTAGCCACATTAACGTGATGAGTGAGACAAGAGCTGACCATGCCGGTTGTCTCTTCACAATCACGGCGCCACACAAAGAAAGTAGGCCCATCGATCTAGGAAGGTTAGCCACGGAAATGCGATGAGTGAGAGTAGAGCTGACCATGGCTGAAGCCCCCAAATAAATACTGAAACTTTGGAACTCTGAAGGGTCCGTAGCTGCACACGACGAACGTGTGGTACGTGAGACAAATGACTTGGCCAGCCCTCGCGACATCGAAGCGGGCACCGGATTCAGAGACGCCGGTATATAGCCCGATCGCACCACCGCGGACACTGATATCTTGGTGTTCGCTGGCGGTCTCGTATGTGATGTGCATTCTGAGCTTCCCAGGAGCGGTCACAAGTGGCAGGATGATGAAGATAGTGACGAGATGCCTGTTGTTGTTGACGGTAGTCCTGGATAGGGTCGGAATTGAGGAAGCTCAGAAGAAACCGGAGGGACATACGAAAGCTGATGAGAGCCGTCTCCAAAAACGTCCAGCGCTGCAAGCGTCGTCTTGGTTGTCAGGATGCCACCTGCGGGTCTATCGTGGACGACTTTGAGCTTGGTTAAAATATCGCTATGTGTGTCCAAGATCCACATCGACCCGGCATAATCGTCGAGGATTTCGACCTGGAAATGTTGAGTGGAAGTGGAAAATGCTAATATAGCTACCTACATCTTGTCCCGACACGGTATGCCTCGACACCCTGGAATCACCGAGATGAGCCGCCAAGGCCTCGATATCCCCCGGGACTTCAAAGCCTTTCCGTCGAACAGTCAAACGGGCGGTCGGAGCAGATGCATTTCCTTGGTTTGTCCGAGCGGGGTTCGACACGCCAAGGAGCGGTGCCATGTTATCTCGCATGTAGTCGGTGCTACTGAACTTTCCAATTTGGTTCTGTATCGTTCGGCTTGTATTTGACGTTGTACGAGCGGAGGGTCAGTGGCACGCACCTCGATGTCATCGAAGTTGGGCCAAAGCGGGGCGTAATCCCTCCTATCCGATTCGAATGCGTTCGAATCGGAATCGGCAGTGGCGCATGGTCGTGTGTCCATGATTATGGGGGAAGAGCGAGAAGTAGGTGGTTGGCGTGAACACCATTCGAGTAGCAATCGAGGAAAATAGGCCGGCTAATCCCCACGAGCAACGAAGAAGTGGCACTAAGAGCGAGTCCGATGTGATTGAGAGAGCGTCGAATGCGTCAAAATACGCGAACTACTCTTTGATTTCAAGTACTAGTGTAATGAGTTTGAACACAATTCCGTTGGTTTTTTTGTTCAGAAGATGCGAGCACTGAATCCAGGATAATAGGAACTCTGACACGGAGACTCACCGAGACAGCTTCGGCACAGACCAAGACCAAGCCGAAGCAGGGTCCATCCGGCGCAGCCATGGATTTCGAACCGCGAATCAGAGGTATATTGCAGTTCAAAAAACGCGATATCCGCGAGGGACCGAGTAATAGGACCAAGAAGAACAAGGCATGGGCGGGAGGAGCACAAACCCGTGTCATGCTTCGGTCATCCTATCACAACACCGGGCGCAGATGCATCGAGGATGCGCGCGCGCTCTGGGTTGGGTGGCATCGTTATAACATTCACGCATCTCGTGCTAGTGTGTGAGGAAGGCAGGGTGAAGGGAAGGGAGTGTTAAAAGGGAAAGTCGCCTGGAGGTAGTCCATGATCTTGTGATGACGGAGTGATGCGGTGACGGCCGGACCTCTTCTCGTGCCGACTCCGCCACGCCATCCGCAATGCGCGCACCTTTGCGGCACCTCAGCTCTGAGATACGATCCTCAATTATGATATTAATCAGTCCTAGTAAACCATTCCCAGTCAGAGTCTTCTCATGGAATGAATGGGTAAGGATGGGGAGAACGAGCACTGAAGCGTGCATTCAGGGGCTTTTTTTATTATTTTCAATCAACTCTTTTTCGATGGAGTTGAACAAAAGTCTCCAGAAATCCCTATTAATTTTGCGGCAGTCAGATACACTTGCACTAGTAGCCAACCTGTTTTTCCAACGCGCATCCGTATTTGTTCGAATGTGCGTCCGGGCCGACATCCGTTGTTTGCACAAGTTGATTTCGGGAGCTCTTCCTCCCTCTTTCCGCTCCCTCATGTTCTGACACCACCTTTCCAATTACTTGCTCAGGACTCCTTGGATCATTCTGCAACTTCAAAGACTTGTTTTTACATTCAAAACCTTTAATTTTATGGCTCGAATGGCTCCTCAAGATTTACTATCTGTCCGTGCGCCAAATACCTCTTTTGCTGCGTTGTACCCCACTCCTCACCCCCAGAGCCCCATTCGGCCTCGCCGTCCCATCAGGTCTATCCTAAAACCGTCCTTTCACCGCATTTCGGCACTGTTTGACTCCTCTCTCGCCGCGCAGATCGCGCCCCATTTTCGTGTACACTCACCATGCCTGCAGTGGCTAGCCGCGAACGTCTACAGTGGCGATGACTTTGTGTATGTGGTACCTTGATTCTAGGACTATATTGGGATCATTAAAGGTGTATGACTCAAATCTTCCCGCCGCAGACGCAAGACCCATCATTTTTTAACTTTTAAGCCGTTTGCCTTCTTCCCAGGCTGTCCCCGCCGGCTCCACAGACATATCGTCCAATTTCGTCCTCAAATACCTCGAATAATCCCCCCTGTCGATACGGCGCTCCTCGGCGCGCGTTGCACGGCTCCTCTGAAGGCGATTTCTGGCTGTTAGCGCTGCTGTCGCCTCTACGACACTGCTGTAGGTGCTCTTCAGGACTTCAATTTGATCACCATATGTCAAAATCATTCGCACCGACATTCTCCATCTCCGTCCCGCGTCGCGGAGCCCACTAAAGCAGTGAGTCACATTCATTTCGCTTATCTTTCTTCCCTTTCGGTAAATCATCTCTCTTTCTTCACTGGATCCCAGCTTTCTCGCGCGTGCGGAGGAGTATTATACAGATTAGTATGATAGTAGGATTGAACGCGCGCGAGATTTGCGTAGGATTCCCACGCCAAGATTATAGGATCCGGATGGGGACGCAACACATTCGTAGCATTGGTGCGATGTTCGTAGGATTGGAGCGATGTTCGTAGGATCAGAATAGTTCGTAGGATTGGCGTAGTGGGTCGCATCAATGTGATGTCCGTGACTGTCACAATCTTTTTCCTTCCCGCCACTTGCCCGCCTCACCTTCGCACGTCGACGAGCGTGTTCTGCACGGTGTGTTGTTCTAGGTAAGCTGCCCCATATCCTCAACATTGACATTGACTTACCTGACACTGCAGCGCGTCAATGTCGCGCTATTGGGCTGGGGACGATGCTTGGACAAACCTATCGCGGCGCCGCGAGGGGAGCGCCGACTATGGCAGCGGCGTGTTTGATGCAACAAGGTCGGTGGACGTCGGCAGTATGACCGTGATGGCTCACCTTCAATTGATGCAGCCAATGGTCATATCTGACAGCTTCGGACACTCTCGACGGCTTTCTCGGCCCTGCAAATCCCACAGCTTTCGCTCCCTCCTTCGAACCATCGCACGCCGTGCAAGCCGACATTCCCACATCTGTTCGGACCGTTCCTCCGACGGAATTGCACACCCTGTTGCATCAAACCCTAAACTCAATGCCCGTATCGATTGACGACGAATGGCAGCAAATCTTGAATCGGCTGGGCCCCAACGGACTCGCCGAGAGTGGAACTGTTGGTGACATATCGTGAGCATCAATAACCTGGCGCAACCTATCTACGCACTGAATAACCAGCAGGAATGCGGATCAATTTGATTTCAGCAGTATTTCTCCCTTTCCATCTCGCCCACCCTCGAGCGCGAGCGATTATAATATGTTTGAAACACGTACCGGGTGAGTCTCTTCAACTTGCGTCTTCACACGAATATTTAGTTCCCGTAGCAATCCAGATGCAAGCCCGGGCATTATTACTCTGGCCCGCCGTCCAGCGGAAATGAGTGGGAAATGTACAGGTGAGACACGCGATCTATTCAGTGCACTCCTGAGTATCCTACAGTGATTATCAGTCCGACCCATCTCGCCCCGCCTCTGCATCTCCGTTTCCGGGTGATTTTGATTGGCATGACGAGTAAGCTTCAAGCCGCGACTTTTGGCAAGTTCACATGTGTTGCAGAAGTTTCGAAGCTTTCCCTGAATCCACTTCGGTCGCACCCGCGCTTGCGAGTGATTTGGAGCAACCTGAAAAGTGAGTTTTCCGAGCGCTGTTTTTTTTTTGTTTTTTGTTTTTGTTTTTGCCAACTTGCATAACCGTTTCAGCGATTTCGGGACGTTCACGGAGTCCACTTCCAACTACTCCGCTCTTGACTGCGATTCGGAGCTTGTCGGCACAGAGTAGGTCGAAAACTTCTGCCATGATCTTAGCTCATTCATTCATTAGTTTCCCTAAATCGTTGCTTCAACTCGACTCTGACGTCAAAGACTCGAGCTCGGATGATGGGCATACTCCGTATGAGTTGACCCCAGATGAGATAGACGTGGTCATTGGTCCCACCACCGCCTCTGTTACCTCCAGCTCTGCACGCGACTCTTGGCCCTGGCGTGACTCTGTGATTGCATGGACAGATCCTGGAGTGTCATCGAAGGTTGTTGATTTCCCTGACGGGTTTCCCATCACCAAGAAAACAAAGGTGTTTCACATCGAGCTCGTGAACGGCATACCCTCACAATTTCCCATTCCTGAAGAAGCGACCGCGTTCATCGTTTGTGCGGATACCCTGGCTGCGGAGGACAGGAGAAAAACAATTGACGCTATTCTCAAAGACTATGTGTGTATCATCTACTCATGTTTCTGTATTTCGACTTGAGAATGATTACAGGACCCTCATTCTTATGGGGGGTCGACCGGCTCGCGACGCGAGCCGGATGCTTTCATTACCGGCTCTCTGTTCGGACTCGACCCATCCATTCGGGTCGCCTGCAGACGAGCGGAGGCAAAGTGCGCCGGGGTCGTTGCATGTGAATCTCTCGATGCCGCGTTCCTGAGTGCCCCGCGCCGTTTTCCGGATCCTGTGTACCGCCAAACTCTGATTGAGGCAGAAATGCGCACACGAGAGCTTCAGGATACATCGGCTGTGGGACGGGTTTTAACGTGGGTTCAGTTCGCATTTTGAAGTCTGTTTCCCCATTGTAATGCCTCATTATTAATTGGCAGGTTCGAACGATCCCTCCAGTCATTCAGCTGTAAGGCTGTCCTCGCTGATGGCAGCTCTTGCAAGGGAACAGCACGGATGGTGCGTGCGCAGAAGGTGAACCGTCTAGCCTTTTCGGTGCTCTCTACTAAGTGGCGGAAGTAGCGCAATCGCAACAAGGACTACGTGATTACCTGTTCCCAACAAGATCAGCCTTGCGCGCAAGGCTCCGGGCGCCGTACGGCTCTCGCAATCCTTGACCACATTGACTAAGATATTCTTTTTAAAGTTCTCAATTGTCAACCGATCGTCGAGGAGCATGACGCTGGGGAGTTGTGCTCTAGAGTGATGTCGGGGCGCCAAGGATTCAAGGGTAAAGCGTGCTGTCGTGCGTATATTTTTCCAATTCAATTCCACACTACCTCACCAATCTCTAATTTCAACAGCATACAACCACATGAAAGACGGACGGTCGTTCAAAGCCAAAATTGTCGCTCTCGGATGCAAAGCAATTTACCACGCCTACTGCCCTTGGGAAGATCGTCATCCGGCCCTCGCACACACCGCTGTTGTCTTGCCTACGCTCACACCACATACGCACCCGCCACCGCCGGAGACCAAGATCAATCAAACTGTCGCGCGACTATACATGGAATGTGCTCGCAAACTGGGAAGCTCCGCAACGCCGGCGAGAGTGGATAGAGGTACACTTATTTCTCTTTTCTTTTTTTTATATTTGTTCTCAGACCTTTTGAGCTCCTACAACAATCGCATTACTTGGAACAACACCTGCTTTGTTCCACCCCGCTCTCGCAAACCGCGATATTCGATTAAGGCTGGTTCAACGCGTGAAGGAGGAGCTGAATGGTCCCGAACACAAGGGCGACATCAGAACTCGTGAGGGTATTTTTCTATTTTCTCAGTATCAGAGAGCTGCATCTATATTTCACAGAGGTTGCTGTATATCTTGCACAGCAGCAGGCCCTGCCTCCAGCCGAGCGTTACCTCCAGAGTTCCATTATCCGGGACGGACGTACGGTAATCTTTGGTATCAACCCGGATCTCATCAAAAATATCCATCGTGTGCGAACTCTGGACTGCGATACAACATTCAAGCCTGTCGCAGGTAGCATGGAAATCTTTGAGATAAATGCGTGGCTTTCTGCGATCAATGAGGGTGCGTATCAACCTGCGCGCAATCACCTAATATTAATCACTCACAGCGGCGACTTTGGGCCGCGTTTGGATGGAGGCTCGTGATAGAACCATCTTCAAGCAAGTATGGGAGGAACTGCAACGCCTCGTTACCGTTCTCACCGGACGGCCGCTTCTATTCAAGGGGCTCCATGTGCGTGGTACGATCCTCGGGCTCAACGCTGACATGGAAGTCGCGCCGCTGCTCGGCTTCGCCGATGCATTTCTGCCAACCATAGACCGCGATGAGCTTCGTGGAGTGGTTACTGATGCAGGAATGTTGTTGCTGTTCGTTCTCCGACTCTGCTACACCCATATTTTTCGGTTCGTGGTACCTTTTGTCTCCGTTTTGGTTCTCAATCCCCGCAGCGGTATCCCCGATGCTCTGCACCTGTCCAAAGATGATCATAATCGCATCCAAGGCTTCCTTCATTTGGAGTCCCCGCAGGCGGTCGAAGATTTCAAAGTCTGGATCGCCAACGTTCCGGACCCTGATGGGGCAATCACAAGTTTGTGCCGCTTTTATTTTACTTTTATGTTGTACTTCACATGATACATATTCCTTAGGATGGTGGAAACAGAAACTGATGCACTTCTGGCTCCTTCCCGCAACGATTCAATGCCTCTGTCGCATCCCGCTCAACGATTGGCACACCATGCCTGCAACAACCAACTTGGGTGAGGCTCAGCATGCACGCAACAACGCGGAGACTGGTACCCAAATGGGGATTATAGAATCGTTCAAAAAGTAGGTTTCGATTCTCGCTTCTGCTTGCACTCCCAACCACTGCAGATATGCCAAGTACGACGCACGCCGGGCTGCCGAGATTAAAGTCAAGCTGGCGACCGGTAACTTGAACAACAACCACAATGAACTTGTCCATCGGTACGCCAGCTCTAATCGACGTCATGCAGCCGCGACAGACAAAGGTACGCGGGCTCGAGACGCTGATGAACGAGTCGTCGCCTTGAGACAAGCCAAAGCGCAGGTGGAGGCGGAGCTCAAGCAGGCTACAGCAGAGGCAAAAGTGCGTTGTTCCTCTGATCACAACTAATTCTGACTACAAACCAGTCCAACTCGTCTGGCCGAGCACCTGGCAGGCGTCCTTCGAAGGGGAAAAGCACGCAGACGAATACTCAGGGAGCGGTATGTGCATAATAAAAGGCCCTCATCTCCTAACTCACTCCTTTCCCGTTGAATGTGAATCAGGCATCGGCACTGCCCGTGAGTCCTTTTCCGGATTCATCTTCCAATCTGAATGCTCATAACGCCAATGCTCAGCGTTCTTCCTCGCGTGTCGCCTCTCGAAGCGCAGAGTCGGAACGAGAAGATATTCAGGAAGACATACACGAGGGTGAAGAAACAACTGGACAGGTGCGTGAAATATTTCATCTGTTGTCGTTCGTCCACTTACAGCAACCCAGCGACACCTACGCTCCCGTAATCCCGAATCTCCACTACCGACACTCCACACTGCCCCGAGTGATGCGGCTCCGTCAAACGCCAAACGTAAGTTGACTTCCGCAGCCGTCGCACCAACACCCAAGCCCAAGCGGCGCAAAGCGGGGGACCCACTCGCTGGGTGGGCCATTGAATTGGTTCCTGGGGACAAGGCGACAGCGGTCACCCCTCGGGAGTATGCTCAAAAGGAGCCGGAGGAATTTGCTGCGCAGTATCCACAATATGTCAAATTTCTGTAATACTTTACTTTGCAACAACCGTTTCTGTCTGATAATAGTAATCCTACGAACAATACATGCCCACATCGAGATCCTATAGACTTGATGACTCCTAATCCGGATCCTACGAAGATAGACCAAGCGCCGTAATCCTACTATCATACGAATCTGTCTAGGGCTCCGTGCGGAGGCATTCCTGCCTCTCCCCAACGAACCGTGCGTGTGTAGGACGCTAGCAAGATCCATGGGCTCTCAAGTGTGTTGTCGGCTCTTTTTTCTCTTAAGTAATCTTCCGATTTTATCCTTCCCTTTCTTTTCCTATTCGCTCCTTCCCATCCTCTCAGAGCGAGTTCTAATTATTTATCGCCTGGCCGGTCTTCCCCGGACGACATTGAGCATCGCGTCGCGCACCGCATATACGTTGCAGCCTGTTATTGACCCCCTAGCGACAACACCAAGACGGCGCGCGAAAAGCGGTCGTCTCGGCACCCTCTGGAAAAACACGACGATGCGCGCTGAAGCGGTCGCCACTCTGCAGGTCTCATCTCATCACTCACTCCATGCACCGTCAGGACAATAACCCTGTCTTGGCATCTGTAAAAATCAGCTGATGAAGTTTTCGTCACTTCAGTAACGAAGCTGAATCTCACGGCATAGGCCGGCTTTCGTGCGTGGATGAGGTCCACCTTCGCTTGGCGGACAGTTGAGACATATCTCTCCTGAATCACCGGCGTCCAGCGTTGCGGCTCCGACGCAAGCTACACTGCACGCGGGCAGCAAATGCGATTCCACATGCTGCGTGCCGTGTACTATCTAGTCTTGATACTCAGTCTCGCGACACTTGCCTCGACTGACACTTGGTCTGTGCCTTTTGTTTTCAATAACTTGCTTTTCCTGTCTAACTAGAACTTCCAGATACATGCCCCACCTCTGCTTCTCGTTTCCGCCATCTTCTCCATCCAAGCCCTGATCTCGCCTTTCCCGACTAACATCCAATATTTTATCTTATTTCCCTGCCCCTTTTCCTCTCTCCCGTTATGCGCTTTATTCTACTTATACCTTTGTTCATAATCGATAGGCGCACCTTTTTCAAGCTCGATATTTCTTCTGTCTCGATATTTGGTCACTGAGAGCTGTCTCGATTCTCGTTCTTTCCCTTCCACGATCACTTTCACATATCTAAAGCTTGTTCAGATATATACACCCCCTCTCTTTCTTCCAAGCGCTGCATGCCTTTACCTTCCGCGCTCTGCATTCGCCTCATCTGAACAACGTCCAAGCTGTCCAGGTATGTCCTCTTATTTTCATCCCTTTCTGCTTCATTTTCCCTGCCTTTACCTCATTTTCACTTGTCGCCGTGGACAGCTCATGTACGTGTTAATTTTCTCCACGTTTTCCTCGGTGCTAATCCATCGTTTCTCACCCAGTTTTCCCGACCCAGCACCCAATGATGTCAATTAAGCCTGGCGGCGTCATGGAGGATGCGTGTGCTTCTTTAGCAGTGGACTTGGCGACCATCTGCGCGATATGCGCGACTGTGAGGGAGATCTGGGCCTCTGGACGTTGCCGGTGAGCATATGTTTGTCTTTTCACTGTAAGAAAATCACCTGATATTGTTTTCTATCAGTGCAGTTGCGGATCTTCGACCCGCATGGCGTATACATGCCCTTTCTCACTGCGGAAGCTGCTCGCTGCATCCACGGAATCGAGACAGACGGCGCGTGTAGCTTGTGCTGGGGACGGCCCGGACGGAAGCGCAGATCAGCGTTCTGTCGTCGTTCATATCTGCAGCGTGCGCAAGGCACGGAGTTTCTCCCTTTCCTTTGGTCTTCCTCTCTGCTTCATCCGTCGCTGACAGCTTTCTTTACCACCAGTTCTTCTGGAACTTCCCACAACCCTCGCCTCCCGTCCCCACACTGATCCTACACTGTGCTTGAAGTGAGTCTTTGATTTTCAATGCATTAATGAATACTCACACCGCTTTTCTAGGTCCCTCCAATACGCTCGCGACCTATTTCGTTTCCGTATGTAATTTTCCCTTCCCTTTCAAACTTCATCTCTTGTCACAATCTCACTGCTCTCTACGGAAGTCGGCGCCGGCTGTACTCCGATCGGGCACCCCACGTCGTTGAAGGGCTGTACCTGCCGCGCCGGACAACGGGCTGAACGGTGTGGCGATGGATTTCAGGAGGAGGATCGGATTTCAGGTTGCCAATTCACAAGCCTCAAACTTTCACTTATTGCATGCAGCCGAATGAAGGAATTATTTGACGCCTATCATAGTGACCCTGGTGTCATTCTATCACTGTACCATTGTTCGGGAAGAGGTGTTGACGCCGTCAATTGCTTTTACCTCGGTGTGTGTTTTCGCAGTGATTGCCCTTCAATGAACTCACTAGCAAATTTGGGTAGATCTTTGGTCTGTAGTGTAGTCCAGTTAGAATCTAAATCCTGACCGCAAAGTTACCTCTAGTTCAACGAGATCAAATTCGCCTTTACTACGCTCGCTGAAGCGTTCATCAACACACTCCAGAGCATCATCTCAGGTGGATCGAAAAGGTTCGCGTGCTCAATGCTCCTGATCGACATCCGGTCTTCAGTTTCTTGACTGCGTACACAGTACTTGCATACACCGGAAGTCTATCCCGTTCCCCGGGTATGGAAACAGTGCCAGGATATAGGATTCCAACCTTGCACCGTTACTTTGTTGCAAAATAATCCACCGTCCGCTGGGTCGACGCCAAGGTACAAGTCCATTCTAACTAGCTCACCCGAGAATACGGCGCTCTATCCTGCCCTCTTCTGTAAGGGAGTTTGGCTTAAAGAAATGGAATAGGGCACCATAGCCGCGGCGATATCAGTCATTTGAGGGTCCAAATGAACAAAAGCTATAGTTAGGGTACCGCGGCGATGCGGCGGTCCGTCCTTTCTTGATGGAACAATAATCGCTCTCACAGGCCCGCCCTCCCAAATTGGGAAATAACCGCCTTGCGCGTTCAATCTCTGGGGCACTTTTTGTGGGCGCATCCCTTGCCCGCTCTAGATATAGATAGAAATTGTCGCGTGCTAAGAATCACCTCCATGTCATGCGCGTACCCGGGGAGATCACTTCCCAGCGGTTCTGGGTTGTACCTATGCGGACGAGCAGTTTGAAGATCTTCGACGGACTGAGGGCGCTGGCGTCCGTTATTCCGGAGGAACATGAGCACGTTGACATACTTGCCGATGTAGCGGATGCGGGGTGTATATGTATTTGTGTGTGGCGGCGCAGTCGCGCTCTTGCTTTGGTCACCTACCTCTCTCGGATCTCATCACATTGCGTTTTTCATCTATTTAGTACGCACTCCTGATTCCTCCCCACTGCGCTTACCTGCACACTGTTCACCCTGCGTCTGCGTCTGCATTCCCGTCCATCTATCAGTTCAAATTCCATAGCTGTGCGCGGTTTTGATGGTGATGGCGGACGTGTGAACATCATTTCTTATCTCAGAAGACTGCTTCACCCTTTCTCCTTCCCATTTCTCCACCAATTCTGCACCGATTCACATGGTCTGGGGCTCGTTCTCATTGCCTGATCCTGGGAAATGACATAGGCCCATCGTATGCATTGACACCGCTCCGGCTCGCCCCCTGGAACCTCGTGGAGGACCGCTATCTCATCTCCAGTGGTCCACTGCGGCAACCACTGTACAGAACCAGCCGTATATGCTACGGGCCTAGAACTCTGGTACGGGACTTTACATATGATGTAATTCCTCCCTCCCAATCCAATTGATTTTACCTCCTTTATTTCCTGGTCACAGCGGGACAATGGGACGCGTTTCGCTTCCCCGTGATGGGATCAATCTGGCGGTTTCAAAAGATGGCTCTCGTTATCCACCAGAACAGCAGCAATTCACACAGAGCTTTGTGCCACGGGGTAGCCAGGATATCGTACAGTCAATATACACAAAAATCCCTAATGGTTCTGCACACTATTGCATCTTGAATGGCGAAATCGCTTGAGCATTTCGCTTCACCGTTAAATACTGTATATTCATGGCCATTCTAGTTACCTTTGTCTATATTTTCATCCTGTTGCTATGCTGGGCTGTGGTGACACAAGAGTATGCGTTGCACTGGCCATCCCAAACAATGTACATAATCCATCATAAAATTGATGGGAAATTACTCCTTGCTTCCTCCCTCTATCTGCACCCTTGAGTTTCTGAGCCAACTTGTTGTGCACAATGGGTTCTGCATTTCTGTGATATCATCCTACCCTACCTTTGCTACTAGATGTCAATATGACCTCGACACCACTCGGTCCCCATTTAGACCATCTTTTACTTCTTCAGTGGTCACGACTCGGCCCCACCACCTGCAATTTCCGTTTTACGTCCGTCTGCCGCGGTTGTCCTGGGTTGGTGTTTATATATGGAGGGGGAAGCTCCTGGATAGAAGACGACGATGCAACACTCGTCGGAGGCGCCGACGTCCTCGGCCCCGCCGTCGCCGTCATGGTAACATGCGACTCCGAATCATGGGTCATGTGCATCGAGGGTGCATCCGCTCCGACGGGCATATGCGCATAGCGGCCGTCCCAGCTTCGGGGAGATGCAACCGGGTAGCACATTTCACCCTTGGGCGTCTCGGGCGCGGGTCCCGATATCGAGCCATCTCGCGTCATCGCGGAAAATGACGAATTGAGGGGAGGCGTCTGCGCACCCGGGGTAGAGTGCGATACTGGCCGCGCGGGCGCCACCTCGGACCCCGACCACTCCAACTCGCGATCGCGCCTGCGGCGGGCGCATAGGAAGATGGCAGTCAACGCCAGAAGGAGCACTGCCCCACCAACAGATCCGCCAATGATCGCCATGGTTTTCCGGGAGATGCCGCTGTGCGCCGCTGGAGAAACCGACGGCGAATTGACGGGACTGGAACCTGTGGCTGGACCGGAGCTGCTGGATAGCCCGTTGCACGTCATGTCTTTTGAGCCACTCGTTTGGACAGTGGGGCCATCTGTAGCCCAGCGGCCAGTGCTGAAACATCAAGTCAGCGATAGTAGGGAAAATAGAGAAGGACGCACGAGTCGCTGACGGCAGCTTTAGCGGATACAGCGTCAATACAGGGGAAATTGGAGTAATAAGAGAATGCGAACCTAGGAGCTGGGACCCTGGTGGCGACTGGTTAAGATAGTTGAATACCGAGTCATTTGGCCCTGTGCCAAGACGGAACATGAAATTCATTCAGCACTTGGACGAGCGAAAAGCGGGTGCGTTGCTCACCGAGCGTAACATTCACCACATCTGCCGAGTTGCTGGGTGCCAGGGTGACCTTGTACGGTGGCGTCCCGCCCTGAATCGAGAGCTGCCAACCGTCGCAAGTTGAAAGCGTGGATCCGGAAGTGAGATTCGAGGTGATCGTAAAGGCTGGGCGCGAGTCGGACGGAATGCATTGTGTCGTCGAGCCGCCTGTCAAGCTTGTGTCAGAAAAAAGAGCTAGCGGCCAGGGGCTGGAGAATGAGAGGACATGCCGACGACGGTGTAGACCCCGGTGTCGATACCTCCCGATGTCCCCAGCGAGTCTACAACGCCGAGAAGGAGCAACGTGCCTGTCGTGCCACCGATCCAAGGTACCTAATTATTGAGCAAAACGAATTTCGTGAAAACGTTGTAGACGCACCGACGGGAAACGCGACCGTCCACTCCAACGCACTTGCATCCGTCCCGATGAGGGACGTCCTGGGCGTCCCGCTCACCGGGAAGGCCATCATGTAATACGGCGGAACGCCCGTGCTCTGCTGTGACCCTGAAAAGACGCCGAGGGGGATGGTCCCGCAAGCAGCGAGGTTCGAACCAGTGTTCTGGATAGAGAGACGCCGGGCGGAGCCTTTGCATTAGCGAAGTAGAGGCAGATGCCCTGACTGAGTACACACCGAGCCCGTGAAGCCCCATTGTATGTCTGGATGTCTGCTCGCGGCGGCAGCGGACCCCTGCCTGCGCCTGCTGCGCCGATGCCGACGCCACTGGCCAGCATCGTTGCGACCCACGAAAACAAGAGGCTGGGGCGAAGAGACATCGAGGAGAGGACAAAACACAAGGCTAGACGCTGAGGGGCCCTCAGTCCTTAAAAATGAAGGCCGTGATTGTCACTGCATATCCAGCTGATCAACGGCGCCAAACGAGTAACCAGTGGCGGCAGCATTTGGCATCGGTTTCATTCAAATTTTGGAATGATTAGCGCCGGAGAACCTCATCTACGGATGTGTTGGCGTGCTCCCGGAAACTCTCAGAATGTGCACGCGGCCCACCTACCCACCCCCACAGCAAATAACCAATTTAAATCTAGACAGATGGCAACAGCGAAGTGCCAATCCTACACTGGGCATCAAATAGCAGTTGAAAAATATGATAAATGCGTACAGCGCTTCATCTCGCACCATTACATCTCAATTGGATTGAGTTCACAGTGAAAACGGAGCGGGAAAAGACGGTATAAATCGGGTCACCATTTCGCAAAAGTGAAACACCGTGGGAAAATTGGGTGTGAACCCATAAATCGACGTCTTCAGCTACGCTAGTTCCAAAAAAAATCTAAATCTTGAAAGAAATTATCCGCGCTTGCTGGCGCCTATCAGAGAGGTGGGTGTTTAAAGTGGCGAGTGGACTGCGGCACCGTTCCAAGTACAGTCGCGGCAAAAATTGCTGTCTCGCTTACGATTCAATCGCTTATTTTTAAATGGTAAGCGAGACAGCAATTTTTGCTGGAACTGTATGATCGACTGGTGCTGCCATAACTGAAAATAACACTCACAGCATCCCACTTCTTGTCTAACGCACCTAGTCCCCGGATAGGGCCGAATCGAGTCAACGCGCGCTGAACAATTGTTTGGCGCCCAGCATGAACGTATTGATCCGGGTGAATGTTATCGGCAACTGCTGGTGATGGAAGGTGAGATACATACCAGAGATGGCGTCTGGCAAATTTCTGTAAAAAAAATTGTCCAGGATTGTTAGAAATTGTGCTGTTGTCTGCCTTTATCACGGTTATCAACGATTGTTGAGAATTGTCAAATCTGGTTTTTCCTGATGCAATTTAACCTACCGCGCTAGTCATGGCACGCTATGCGTCGCCAACCACTCTCGTGTTTGTCCTCTTTCTCATTTTTCGTTAGATCGCGCGAATGACCGAATACAGTGCTCGATCTTGACAAGACAGTGTTCGCCCTAAGGGCTAAGGCCTTAAGACGATATTAAGGCCTAAGGGCTTAATTAAGGGCTTAGGATAAGCCTTAAGTTGCGGACCGATTTTCACGGAAGGCCTTAGATATGCTAACGTTTACAATTACGCGACTTCGAATTTTTTTTCTTCTTCCCGGTCCCGTCGCGTCGCGTACATACTGTGATCTGTTGGCAGACAGGTACATTGGTATCCAGCCCTGCACGGGGACCTTGTCTCGTCACACAGCAGTGTATGTACCTGCAGGGTAGACGGCCAACTCAAGTTCACGGTGAACGGTCTCTTCATATGGATTTTATCTTTTTCCTTTTAGTTATAGTAAGGTACTCGTACTTACCCTTGTAGTTATACAGGCACTTGGTTTTCAGTATATATTCACTGTAATTGAGTCGCCTGTCGCGCACTTTGTTGTCTCATTCTTTCACGATACAAGTCGCGCCGGATGGCCAACGACAAGTCCCCCATCTGGGCGCTGCTGAGCTGAACTGAAGTTCTACCTGATTATATTCCTTCAACAATTGTAGTGACGTCGAAGCAAACTCGCGCCTCTCTCGGCTGGTTGCGGTGACATTAGTTCGGGAATTTCTTGCGAAAATATCTGAAGTGTACTAGTTTCACGTCAAAACAATGTTGTTAACCTTTGTTCCTAGGGTTATTAGGGAGCCCTCGTGGGGTTTCAAGGTTTTGGAACCCTAGCTATGGGGCCCTAACCCTAGATTGGGGTTTATGGGAGTGTCTACAGGGCTGAAAGCATCACTGCTGTGACTCCAGGTTGCAACACATCCTTGCTCTCCAATAATGTGCTGAGCGGGGCAGTGGGGGTGACGTGAAGGCGCAGGTGCGCCGGTCACCCCCACTGCCCCCCCTCAGCACATTATTGGAGAGCAAGGATGTGTTGACTAAATTTCTCAAAATCATTTTACATGTGGCCTCTGTACTGTGTCGCAACCGTTGCGACAGCACAATACTCTGAGCAAATTTCCAAATCATTTAGGAAGCTGCCTCTGTACTGTGTCGCAACCGTTGCGACAGCACTAGACTGAGAACATTTAAATTTCTCAAAAACATTTTAGGATGCTACCTCTGTGCCGTGTCGCAACCATTGCAACAGTGCAACACTGAGCAAATTTAAATTTCTCACAAACATTTTGCCAAGCTGCCTCTATGCCATGTCACAACCGTTGCGACAGCACTAGACTGAACAAATTTCACAAAAACATTTTGCCAAGCTGCCTCTGCCATGTTGCAACCGTTGTGACAGCACAACACTGAGAAAAATTAAATTTCTCAAAAACATTTTAGCAAGCTGCCTCTATGGTGTGTCGCAACAGTTGCAACAGTACAACACTCAGTCTCAAAAACATTGTAGCATGCTGCATCTCTGCGCTGTCGCAACCATTGCGACAGCACAACACTGAGGAAATTCCTCAAAAATATTTTACCATGTCTGCACTGTCGCGACGGTTGCGACAGCACAACACTGACTAGATTTAAATTTCTCAAAAACATTTTGCCATGCTGCCTCTCTGCGCTGTCACAACCATTGCGACAGCACAACACTCAGGAAATTTCTCGCAAATATTTTACCACTCTGCACTGTCGCAACGGTTGCGACAGCACAACACTGACTAGATTTAAATTTGTCAAAATCATTTTACCAGGCTGCCTCTGTTCCGTGTCGCAACCGTTGCGACAGCACAACACTGAGGAAATTTCTCAAAAACATTTTACCATGCTCCCTCTCTGTGCACAACACTGAGCAAATTTAAATTTCTCAAAAACGTTGTTGCATGCTGCCTCTCTGCGCTGTCGCAACCGTTGCGACAGCACAACACTGAGCAAATTTCTCAAAAACATTTTACCATGCTCCCTCTCTGTGCTGTCGCAACCGTTGCGACAGCACAACACTGAGCAAATTTCTCAAACACATTTTACCATGCTCCCTCTCTGTGCTGTCGCAACCGTTGCGACAGCACAACACTGAGCAAATTTCTCAAACACATTTTACCATGCTCCCTCTGTGCCGTGTCGCAACCGTTGCGACAGTACAACACTGAGGAAATTTCTCAAAAACATTTTACCATGCTCCCTCTCTGTGCTGTCGCAACGGTTGCGACAGCACAAGACTGACTAGATTTAAATCTCTCAAAAACATTTTATCAAACTGCCTCTGTGCCGCGTTGCAACGGTTGCGACAGCACAACACTGAGGCTCAAAAACATCTTAGCATGCTGTCTCTGTACTGTGCCGTGTCGCAACCGTTGCGACAGCACAACACTGAGGAAATTTCTCAAAAACATTTTACCATGCTCCCTCTCTGTGCTGTCGCAACCGTTGCGACAGCACAACACTGACTAGATTTGAACTTCTCAAAAGCATTTTAACATGCTGCCTCTCTGTGCTGTAGCAACCGTTGCGACAGCACAACACTGAGGAAATTTCTCAAAACCATTTTACCATGCTGCACTGCGCTGTCGCAACCGTTGCGACAGCACAACACTGACTAGATTTAAATCTCTCAAAAACATTTTACCAAACTGCCTCTGTGCCGCGTTGCAACGGTTGCGACAGCACAACATTGAGGCTCAAAAACATCTTAGCATGCTGTCTCTGTACTTTTCCCAGAGAAAAAACACGTGTAAGGTTAGATTTGGGCCGTTCCACGGTTCATTAATACCTGGGTAAATGTCTTTGAGCAAGAATCACCTTTAAATAAATCTGTTCTGTGTCATAATCACTGGCAGTAAGTTTATGTCAGCAGAGGGTGCACAAAGTAATTTTGTGGAGGGAGCAGCCTTGCAAATTTTTGAATAAATGTCGGACGAGTCCCGAAACGGGCCCGAATTCCGAAGCGTACGAGAGAAGAAAGCCAGCATAAATCATAAATGATACCGTAGGCTCGTCCTGCCCAACGCTTCACGCAGGGAATCCAGCCGGACAACGCCTTCAGCGAAATTTGGAGGATGGGAGGACTATGGAATATATCCAGATTCATAGATAGGATTCCGCATTAATTTCGGATAAAAGTGGGTGGAGAAGGAGCGCACGCAGCTGTCGCAACCATTGCGACACAGTAAACAGGCAATATATTATATGCCTTGCAAGGAAAGAAAAAAGTCAAGTGAGTGCCACTGCTGAGCTGTCGCAACTGTTGCGACACAGTAAACAGGCAATGTATTGAATACAAAAAATGAATAAAAAATCAAGTGAGTGTCACTGCTGAGCTGTTGCAACTGTTGCAACACAGTAAACAGGCAATGCATTAAATAAAAAGATGAATAAAAAATTAAGTGAGTGCCACTGTTGAGCTGTCGCAACTGTTGCGACACAGTAAACAGGCAATGTATTGAACAAAAAGATGAATAACAAAAATTAAGTGAGTGCTGCTGTTGAGCTGTCGAACCGTTGCGACAGAGTAAACAGGCAATTTATTGAATGCCTTGCACGGAAAAAAAAAAAGTCAAGTGAGTGCTGCTGCTGAGCTGTCGCGACCATCGCGACACAGTAAACAGGCTGTCTGTAATGAGGGATACCGCTCTGGTTTCAAGGTTGAACAACCATTAGGAAATTTTTGTAGTGTCTCTTAGCAGATGAAGCCCCTTTAATCAAAAACCTGCTGGCTTTTTGAAATTGTTCCGCACTTGGTGACTCAACTATAAGGCCTATACTAGAATTGTAAGTACATCCGCATAGCTTGTAACGTGGGCTAAAACTTTGATTTCAAGGTCGAAAAACCATTAGGAAATTTCTATAGTGTCCCTCAGCAAAATGATATGGCGCTCCCAGTGAGACTGGATCATGGTGTGTTGATTTGAGCAGAGTGATTGAAAACTGTAACCGAGAACGACAAGTGTTCGAAATAATACAGTCCTACTTCTCGTAGTACCAGCTGCAGCAAAACAAACAAAATCCATTTTGATTTACGATCCAACATCGCACGGATAATCGGGCAGGCTGTCATCCACAGGCGGATGTTTCCCCATGAACAACCACTGCGCACGTCTTTCATCCAAAGATATTGTAGAAATGGCGCTCACCTAACATCCTTCCGAAAAAACTCATGTGGATGAAGTTCGTCTCTTGCATCTCGAATGAAAGGGGCTTGCCCTTGAATGACTCGATGATTGCAGTGAGCGCGGAGAATTCCTCGATGGCGTCAATCTACTTACGTGCACGCCTTCTAAGCCCCCCAAAAAAACCAATGACTGCTGTATTTGTTCTGCCATAGTACGTCATCCTCCCGCCATTATCCCTTGCCCGACACCGGCGCCGGCATGTCGACCACGGCAGAATCGCCGAAATGCGCATATCAATCGATCCTCGCAAATGAAAATTACCGCTGTCGCGCCTTCGCGTTGCTTGAATTCAAGATCCCCGACAACAGCTGATCAAACCACGACAACTATCCGCAGACCGACCCCCGAGCACATATTCAGCATTATCCTCTGCCAAATATTCGTGCATGTGCTGAGGGCAGGAGTTTGTTCGAGCAGAGCGATTGCCAGTGAAAACCGTAATCCCATTTGAAATAATACAGTACTGGGACACGCACCGTCCATTTTGATAACATACGCATCTAAATGCTCTAATCCGGTAGCCCGGGGGCCCCCCTCATCCACTGCATTCCGACCCCTTGTAGACAGAGGGTCTGTCTATCCCTGTAGACAAAGGGTAGACGAACCCCTTTGTCTACGTATGTCTACATCATGTAGACACGGCTCGTCTACATGTGCCTACATATGCCTACATCGGTCTACCTTGGTCCATGTACGTAGACCGACATAGACCGATGTAGACACACGTAGACCAATGTAGACAAATGTGCACATACCTCACTCAATTCTGCGGAACTGGATACATAAACTCAATGCAGAATAGGATTATGAAGTTGACCGAGGTATGTCTACCTGCGTCTATGCTATAGATGCACATAGACATACGTAGCCAACGGGTAGACGGACTGTGTCTACGCCGCGTAGCCAGACGTAGCCGCACGTACACCGACATCACGGCGTACACATACGTAGTCGGACGTAGACGAAGATCGACACATGTAGCAGCACGTAGACAGACGTAGTCCAACGTACACCGGGGTGCGTCTACGTAGGGTGGGAACGCAGTGATCTACCAGCCGTATGTTCATGAACGACCAGTGTACCTGCACGTCCTTAAACCAATGACATTTTCGGAATAGAAAAAGTGGGTAGGGTTCACCTCCACGACATTCGCGGCCCCGCAGAAGTAACTCACGTCCATGCAGTTCAACTCGGTTCAGAACGGGCGGCGGCCCGCATCCTCCAGGGTCGTGCACCACTTGTCGAAGGCGCCTACTGTGGTGATGTCTGGCGTAAGTCATAATCAAGGTCAGAATCCCGTACGGAGCAAACAAAGGAAGAGGACGCACGATCCGGCTCGTAATTAGGATGAATCTCAATCTGCATCTGTTCAAACGGAAGCGGTTTCCCCTTGAACGACTCTATGATCGCCGTGAGCGTCGCGAACTCCCAGCCTTCGCGATCGATGTCGATCTATGCATATTCCATGTCAATCAAAAAACCAAAAGAAAATTATACTCGAAGCAAATAGAGACGACGATACCCACCAAATATCAATAAATTCGTGCCCCAGGTCCCGCATGATCTCCTGCAGAAAATACTCCTTCAACTCCGCATGATGCCGGTCCACCGCGCCGATCTTGTACGGAAAGGAATGAGCTCGCGAGTTGACTTGCGCGTTCCCGCGCAGCTCCGGGCCCCATTGTGACACGGAGAAGTCAAACCCTGCATGGACGAATGAGAATTACACCTATTACCAAGGACGCGCTGGGATATAAGGTATGTTGAAAAGCAAAAACGCACCATAGACCTGACAATCGCACAACTGCCTCGACACCTCCTGCTCGAAGCTGGACTGGCGCTCGATGCCCAGGGAGTAGCTGGGATGCTGCGTCGCGCGCTCGAGGCCGCAGCACTTGCCTAGAAGTCGGTAATGTCGTTTAGGTATTATTTAGGGATCTTATAATACTTACAACCATCCCCCATCGTCCCTGAAAGCGGCGCGTCAGAAGAGACGCGTTGGGGGGGAAAACAACAGAATTGCGCACCGACACGGTACACTGGGAACGGGCACGAAAACGCAGGGCGAACAAATCCCAGATCGTGTACCCTGGACCATGTGGCGCCGGATCCTGTATCAGACCAAATATTTCATTCAATCGACCCCCATGCATAAAGAATACGCACGCAAGCGCTTTGGGTCCGCCGATCTTCGCTATAGCCGCCTTCCTTACCCATCCTGAAGTTTCCTCACGGCCTAAGATATTGCAGGTCACGAGAATATTGTCGCCCATCCGGCCTAGAATACCACGATCCGTGAGTGAGGCACTGGGAAGAATAACATGCGCTTGCCCGACGAAGTGCACGGCGAGCATTCAAAGCCCAGTGTCGTGCTCAACATTCCACGCAGATCGTCGAACACCGATTCATGTGCTTCCTGAACCTCGACGCTGAAGCCTTTACTGTGGACTACGCTATTCACTTCAAACTCAGCGTCCGATGGTCAGCGCCGATCTCAAAAAATGGCTCACCTCAAATCTGCTGCCTCCACTTGGCGGCGAAGAGCGGCCCAATGTATGTATTCAGCGAACTAGGTTGGCTTTCCAGCGTCGAAAGGTCGAGGTTAGGACCAAATAAAAGATTGGAACTAGGTGTGGCGTACGGCCTGGCTCTGAGACATAATCATGAAAGTCCTTCTCGGACATTTTCATATCACGAGCGTCGGAGACCGCTGGTGCCTATGATCGTCGAAGGGGTTGGGGAGAAGTGACAGAGCGATGATGAAGCGGCAGCCGGGCACCCGCGTCTATGGTGGACGCACGAGAATCCGAGGAGCCGCGTCTATTTTCAAATCTGAGCACACGACTTCAACAGCCCTGGAACTGGTATGGTTATTTTTTTTTGTAGGACTGCGTTTGAGGCATGGTCTGCGAATGGGGCGCGGATTCGTGGATAATGTAGACTATTTGGTAAATGGCGCAACTAAGCATCAGAGACATGTCAACACACTGTGAGGTGGCACGCACCATACATGGGCGGTCCGAAATTCGCAGTAGGAGTGCGCATCAGAAGAACGCAACGTAGAGGAGCGATCGGAAGAGGCCGTGTTCAAGGCCTCGTGATACCGCTGGGCTACTTCGAGATTCTCTATCGCTCCGAAGAAGCCGACTTCGGGGTGCAAAAGGCGGGGCTGACACGCTAATGCAGGTACAGTCCGTGAGCTGAGAAGTGCGTAAACTCGAAGCAAGGTTAGGACATGGCATCCGGCTTACTACCCACTTGACGAGGAGCTGAGAAGTTCGCACGCGCAGCAAAGAACTCGAAGGGCAGAGTGTGCCGTTCTTCGGTGTCTTTACCGATTGACTAGGCATCCAATTGAGCGAGTCTCTGCGGAAAGAAACCAAGAAAACGTTGAGCACGATGCAAGCAGGAAGCAGGAAGAAACCGGATCATTAGGCCCGATCGTTGTCTGATGCGTCGCGCACCGCCACCAACCCTTCCTTCTCTCCCACCACATCAGATAAATTGCAAATTGAGCTGCCGCTCGCTCGTCGCTCGGTCCAACCCGCAAGCTATCTAGCTCGTTTCTCCTGAACGCTTAAGATGTCCGGTACTCCTCTGCGCCATCATGCATCATGCTTCGTTCGATTCATTTCGGCTTCCTGACCCGATCTCTTCTCCGTGCACCTCATATACATCTGCCTTACAGAAACTCCTGCGAGACCACTATCCCGTCGTCAATCCATTTGACTCTCGTGCCCAGCCGGACCAGCGTGCACAGCATCCACCGCGTTATCTTCCTTTCACCTTTGATTCGACCTTCCCCATCCTCGGTGCCCTTCTTGCGGTCGCACCTGCGGTCCTCTTTTCTCTTACAACATTCCGTGACGCAGTCGTCATTCCAGATGCATCCAATCCACTACATTTGGCGCCCTGAATCCCGTTCTGAAATTCTCCCGTCGTTCTGAAATCCGAAATCAAGCCCCATCTCGCCCACTTGCGTCTATTAGTTTTGCGCATACATATTGATCTGTCTTCCCATCACATGTGGCGGCGACATCCTCTCTCTCTTACTCATCTCGAGTCTTCTAAAATCCATTCGTTTCCGCTTTCAATTTGTGAACCAATGCGACAGTGTATGCGCAGAGCGTGAGGATGCCGTGTTTTGATGTTTGAGACAAATACAGTGCGTCCTTCCCTCTCGTGTATGTCTTCGCCTCATTCCTTTCACTCCCTTACTTCGTTTTTGTTGGCTAACGCACGCACAGGGCTCCTGCGGCGCCTTCAACGGCATCTCCGACTCCTTCCGTGCTGCGCTCTGGGGCTCGACTCCGATCGCGCACTCGAATTTCGCCGGGCCGATGTTCCATCTGGGGGGGGGGGGGGGGGGGGGTAGAATGTTTTTTATAATGTGCGTCTCCCTCGCTTTCTCCGCTCCTCGTTTCCGTCCCTCTTGCTTATCCGCACTCCTTCATTTTCCCTTCCTCCCCGTCTTTCCTTGTAATTCCTTTTTTTTTCCATTCACTCTCCCGACCCTTCGCCGGTCCAACGAATCGATCTTCCACCAAGGGAGCGTCGGCATGCGCTCTACTAATCCCCGCTCGTCATGACCGAGGCAATTGGCCCTCAAATAAGACGCAGGTGTTATCTACGGTGCATACCTTCCTTTAACCCTTCCGTGGACTCATCAGGGGAGATAAGAGATGGAGGCACTGGGGAGCGAGGGGCCGGGGCATACTACCGTAAGTCAGGTTGGGCACGGGCGAGAGGTAGCCCTCGTTTAAAGCCAAGGTAAACGAAGATGTTGAAAAAGCCCAAACATCCGTTCGCTCCACCGAAAAATTTAATGCGCATCTTCAACGGGAAATTTCCATCTGGGTCTACCGCAAAAAGATCTTTCAAGAACAGGAAGCGGAATTGGACTGAGGACGGGTGTGTCTGAAAAAAGAGTCAAGCATGAGCGCGGCAGCGGGATATAAATACCCACCTTCAGAAATGCCATACACAATCATTGAATCCCCTCGCCGAAGAGGGCCGCCCTACGGCTATGGGGAAATCAAAACAGCCCGGCGCTAGGGGATAGGGTCGGAGCAACAGTGTTTGATTTGCCGCACAACATGAGTTTTGAATCCTACGATATAGAGTACAACTCTAATCAAAAGAAATTGACCAAAGGGATCTGCACCCACACATACATTTTTTTAGTTCCTCCTCCTCTGATCTTTTGTAATTTTCACGCACTTTACCATCTACTGAGTCGAAATAGATATGTTTTTGGGGTGCAGACACCGTCTGTAATCCATCAATCCAGTTTTCTCGGGGTTCACTAGAGTCACCAGATTCATGTTTCGCAACCGCGATGCCGCAATGGTTTTAATTCTCAACACTGAGGAGGACCAGGAGCTTTGACAGCCGCCCCATGCGGGCTGGGCGGGAATATGCACGGTATATGCAACGGACAGATGTATAATGGCAGCTGAGGCACCTGTAATCAACACTCGGCCCCACGTCTGCTCGCATCTGACGAAGTTGCGCTTTAACAGCACCATTTGGCATGCGACGATCTTGCATCGCAGGCCGACGAACTTACGCACCATCCGACGAATTTATGGACTGTTTGTTGCGACCCGCGACGAAAGGCGGACAGGACCCAGCGAACAGGTTAAGGTAAAAACAGGTCATATTCGAGGTCGGAAGAGCAGACAGGACTTGTAGTAATACAGTGGGGGTGCAGTAAGACTCGAGTGGCGGCTTCCACGATTGACCCATGTATCCGGGTACGACAACGGCGGCGCGCCGTTTAGGCCGACGACCAGCGAGAATTTCGATCAGAGTTGCATTGAGAAAATCGCGAACATACACTCATTTGGTGAGCCCCCAGTACTGATTGCCTTTATGTATCTTGGAACTTTCCTGGTATTTTTCAACCCGTTTCTGGCCAGAAAGCTATTTTTTCCCCCGAACACCACTAAGAAGTCACGGCAAATTCCGCGGGTGGTCCAAAACTTCAATTCCCGATGGATTGCCACAATTCTAAAGAGACAGGATGTTTAATCACACCTACTAGGATACCAGAGGTGTTTTGGAATGAAACGAAATGTGCATGCTAAAGCACATTGAAATTGACTAACTCCGACGATTATGCAATAACATTCCGTCTCTTTCGCACTCCCGCGGTAACAATCGGACTAAAGGCAGCTGCACTTTCTCTGTTTAAATCCATCAGACAGGCCCCCGTGAAAGAATTGGACAGCAATTGCCAAATCAAGGGCGCAGGAAAAGTCTGCCGCGAGATCTGTAGTCCGAGACCCATCAAATTTAAAATGCGATGAGAGAGCTGACCACTTACTGCATCCATCTGCGAGAGCTGCAGCGGCGCACGCCACTCCTTCGTCAGCGAGAGCCCGAAGGCATTCTACGGTCGGTAAATCAGAATCATATTGCGTGCTAAACTGGAGGAACACAAACCATGTAGACACACACTGCAGGACGCATCACTCCTGGCGCTGATTGGGCTTGTGATGGTTTTTGTAACCGTGGGTGAGGCGTGGATACCGGTGCCGCTGGCCACAGTCAGGAGCACCAACAAGCTGGATTTGAACTGCATGCTGAATGTGAGACAGAGGCAAAGTGGGGAGATGCGACTGGAAGTTGTTTGTTGAAACGTTGAGTGGAAGTCGCGGTTTTATAGTCCAGAGAAGACCCTCGGTCCAGTGGACTTGCAGAGTACGTACTACTAGTACACCAGACTTATGACATTTAACTTGTGACTTTATACAAGCTCAAACAACCCAGGAAAAGTATGGGCCATATACTGTAAAATAATTCAGGGCCATATCTCAAAAAAAATGGCACCACTTGGTTGACGGAGGCACACCTTGGGATCACCCAAAGAAAAACATTCATATTTGCCAAAAGAGATGACGCAACTTGCTCCCGACCATTTCAAGTGCGCGACGTGTCAGCCAAGAAAAATATGAAAAGAAAAAGACTCAATTTGGACTTCAACAATTGCGTTTAGGATGATGCGGATTGCACTGAACTGATGCAGAACATGGCTCCGCGCAGAGAACCGACGATGCACTGATGTCGCATCAAGTCGCATCAATTCGGAATTGATGTCAATTCATATTCAACCATTGCTCGATGTAAGCTTGTTATGAGTTGGAGTAGCAAATATAATCGTCAGATTGGTCGTAAGGGTAAGTCGTAAGAGTGTCTTAAGCAAAGTTGAAGTACGAAGAGTCTATTGGAGCCAGGAATTGTATAATCCATAACACTCCCAGTCAAGGTTGAATGTTACACGATGCTCAACTGCCTGGCAGCGCGCTCTTGTATAATTTAAAAATGTACTGAGACGGGTGTTACTAACTGTAGGTGTTCATGTGATCCTGTCCTGGAACTCGAGGTAAGTTGTGTCTCTTTCTCTGTGCTTTGCAAGTTGGCCTTCTTTGGAGTAGATTGAACATGTGCTTTTTTCCTTGCAGGGAAGGTTGCCAAGGTACGTGCTTTCCTCTCCAAAATTCGACTTGATTAGATGTTGTGAGTTGCACCAGACAGGTGGTTCAAGCTGCGTGTTTCTTCCATAATTCAGTCCAAGTTGCACATTTTCCAGGCAATATGGTAAGGTTGTGCAACTTTTTATTTATTTTTACAGTATATGTGTATGGGGCATATACTGTAAAATAATTCCTTCCGAGATCTCAGAAAAGAAGCACAGCTTTGTATCACCCCCACAAAGAAAAATAGCCAAGGTAGACGGGGTATTCAAAATGATGCAACTTGCCTTTGCGAAAAAATCTTCCCAAAAGAAGCGTGTGTTCCTGGACCACGGAATAGAAAGGTGTACTCTTGACTTGGGCAGTTTAGCGTTACTGTAGGCAAGTTTCGTTTAATCAGCAATACTTTTTCGCTTTCCGCCCCTCGTGTGTATGCCTCAGCACAGAGGACCAACACACTGTAACCGAGGGAGGTGATCAAGTCCTTTAATTCAATGGATGAAATTAATGGGCAGGGCAGTGGATGGTTTAGCAGAGCCGAATGGTAACAGGAAGTCATTTGCCAACACTAAATAATGGCGGCTGGGCATGCCGTATGTTGCCGATGCACTGAAGACGGTGATCCAAACAGCCTCGGCGACGGCGATCACACTTGTTCCTGAAGTTTAGCGCTCTTCAGCTTTGGCAAGTTGTGTCTTTGTTGAGTGGCCTATCACTTTTTCATCTAATTTTTCACTGAGGTCTTTTCCACCTGAGAATAAGTTGTACGGTTCCAAGCGATGTCCCCCAAGTTGCACGTTTCTCGCGAAAGCGGTGCAAGTTCGATGTTTTTCAAGGAAACGGCGAGACTGTGTGTCCTTTTATTTATTTTACAGTATATGTGCCATATATGTGCCATAGAAAAGGGCAAGATCACACGGACACAAGCCTATGTCCGAAATTCCCAAGCTCAGAGATTTCGGCTAAATATTCCGTGTTTTCCGAACAGTATGGCCACTGCTGCTGGGTTGGTTCCGTATTTGCAGTTCTTTAGCCGAGATTTCCTGAGTCGAGAGGTGTGGAGCAGCCAATCAGACGCTCAGGAAAGCCCGTCTAAAAATCTGCAAATACGCTCTAATAATTCATCTCAAAGGGGGGGCCATATACCTCACTTGCGACCTTTCGGCTTGTGCTTAGCGTCGCACAAGCCCAAAACAGTGGCAATCAAAATGTCAACTCGGAAGTACTGATACTAGTTCAGACGGGCTTTGACAGTGACTGAACCCTAGAATGCAGAGGATATACCGAACGCGACAGGTCAACACACGACAGGCGTGACACGGCGCTCGAATGCGACATACTATGGGCACTATCTGGATTTCAATTAATTCTGCCACCTGGCAATTTTTTAGAATCCTTGCCCTCGATCTACGAAGCCACAGCATCTACTTGCTCTAAAATCGTTCTCGGCTCTGATTTCTTGTCTACGGCTGGTTTTTGATGTAGTCAGAGGTCTTCAGACTTCTACCTCCTGACTTGGTTAATTGGCACCTTCAACAAATCGCACTGAGTTGTCATTCCACCTTGTCGGCATTGTCATCCATCAGTAGGTGACCGGAGGCTAGCCTAGCTGGTCCAGTAGCTTTTAATACACTCTTGTGTCATTGAGTGCTACTCAAAGCCTCGAGCTCAAGACATAACCTTGAACTCAATGCCACACTTGCAAACTGTACTGATTTGCCCTCTGGTTTCCTGATATTAGGGCTGAAAATTCGCCATGTATGGAGTAACTCGCGAGTTTTCTCGCTCCGAAGGTATCGCTTCTCGCGGGTGTCGTCGTGGAAGGATGGCACGGGGAGCTGCGAGGAGAAAATTATAACATCAAATATTAGCACGAAGACTGATTAATAACAGGTCCCTTTCGGCCCAGTACCTCACATCCGATTCGAATCATTCAGCGCTTCACGATTCAAGTGCTCAAGTGATGCCGCGGATGATTAGAAGGCAGTCGAAGCCGCAAAGCGCCGATGACAAGGTCCCGGCGCGATAAGAACGAGCGTTTCAGATGGCCAAGGTCGCGTGCGAGCGGAGCATGAGTGAAGATATGCTGCACATTTGCGGCGTTGTTTTGAGGCGGCACCGACGACGCACCAGCCGCCGATGCAAGAAGTGGCACAAATTCGCAACTATGTGTGCGGCTTGGGCGGCGACGGCGAGCGAGGGTTAGGCGGCGTGACAGACGCTTGGCGTGCGGGACTGGGGTATAACTGTAAAATGCTCAGTCTGTACGTAGCGAAAAAACAAAAATAGGAAACAGGGAACTGAATAAGCATACAGGCCAGAAATAAAACGAATAAAAGAAAGAATATTAAAAGAATGAGACGGGGTCACGTACCTCAGTCGGCTATGATCCACCACCGGCACACGCGCGCGGCACCAGCAACGGGCCCTTCGAAAGTCGTTCTTTCACGCGGATGTGCGGAATGATGTATCAATTTTGCGAACGGATGAACGAGACCTGCTTTGTTTGTTAGTAACAGTACAGTACTAAAATGATCAGGAGTGGGAGAAGGAAAGAGAAGGAAGGTACAAGACACCGAAGGGGAGAAGGGAAATACATTGGAAATAAGAGGTGGGTGGAGTGGGAGGAGGCAGAAGCGGCGAGAGGAGGTACTCACTGCGGGGGATTGCCAAGGCGGCACGGCATTGATCGGAAGAACAGCGCGACGGAGACAGCAGGTTTGAACGGCAGGAGTCGCAGAGCGAGCTGGGAGGTGGTAAGGCGGATACGCGGATGTTGCGCAGAGTTTGAGGTACGCGCAAATGGGGTGCGGGCTGCAAAGGGAGACGATGCGAGCGGGGGGCGGAGCACGGCCGTGACGATCACGGCGTCGACGTTGAGGCGCGATGAAGGGCGGCCTGCAAGGGGCGTGAATTGGTGCGTGAATTGTAAGACGGAGATGAGAGATCGGAGTAAGAGATTGGCGCCACGTGGCGGTAATATCGATTCAACGATAGTCGCCAGATTAGAAAGGAGGGAACGCGGGAAGTAACAGAGGTGGTTAGGAGGGAACGCAGAGGGAATATGAAGAAGTTGCTCAATGTGCGATGTAATTTAGATGGCGCTGTTCCCATGACCTGATTAGCGGTGTGGTTCAAGCGTGGTTGGATTTTCAACTCCTTCCTCCTCGTCGCCTCCTCCCCAGCATCGCGCGGTCCCTCTCCAGGAAATAGAGGTCCACACAATCTGAGATAAATCACACATGCATGGGCGGAATGAATGCTCAGACATGGCCAGAAAAGACTGTATAGTTCTGCCAAGTGCTTGACTGGAGAAATCGTTAGCAGCGGAAGAAATGGTGTATTTTTGTAGTAGGCCAGTATTTTGAGTGTAGGTGTAGAGAAACGCGGGAGGCTCTAAACTTAAACCCGCTCTGGTATTATGGTTGACGAAAAAACAGATATTCGAGTGTGCTGGATTGAATGAAATTCTCCCAGGGAATTCCCGGGAGGTTCGGATGAACGTTGGTTGGGTGCGCTCAGTCGCTGTGGATTGCTGGGAAAGCACGATTGAGTGTTCTGAATTCAAAAGAAATCTTTCTGTGAATCTGAAGTGCATCCGATATCCTAGGGACTCTGAAAAGGAGTGAACGCGAAGAGAAGGGAGATAGAACGACGCACATGGTTCAACAAGTCGATGAAGGCTGTCGAAGAGCGGGCGATGAGGTGGCGCCGACATTGGCGATGGCGGCGGGTGGGTCTGGTCGAATGGCGAGTGGCAAGGGGTCCAACATCGAGAGGCGGCGGCGAGGGGAGCGAGGATAATAGGGTTGAAGAGCGCAGTGGCTGGGTATCAGTGAGGGAGGGGAGAGGCGAAGTGGGTGGTGGGTACTCGAATGAAGAAGAGAGGCGATGGCACCTCTGTACTTATAGGCAACCAACATTCTAGAGCTGCGGTATGGGACGAAGTGCATTGGGGTCCGGACACGGGGAGAGTGTCACTTACACTTATCTCCAATAACGGAAGGTGCTCACCAGCGCAATGGGATTTATTTATTTTGCTCGGAATGTCGATGGGAATTCTGGGTACGCGGCTGCGAACACATGCAAAGTAGGCCGAACAGAGGGATTGAAAGAACGCCGCACGTGTTATGGATTTAGACTATACATGCGACGTCGTCGAACCCAAGAGAAGGGTGCTCACACGTTCATGGATGATTAGCGACGGTTACCCTGCATCTACGCGCGTTTTAAATCCGTGTTCAAATCTGCGAGACGGGAAAAACATGCTTCAATGAACCAGCGGTTCTAAAGAGAATGAACGAGCACGCACTTGTATGCCACGAACACCAAACCCGGCCCCAACATTCCATCGTTGACGGTTCCGCAAATGCATTGGCCGGAACACGAAGATCGTGCGTGCGCATTAAAAGTCTCGCCAGAGACTTCCTGGATAGGACTGCGAGGCGAGGACGAAGCAAACTACGACGCGAAGGAATGAGCAACCCGCACTGCTCTCGCAAGTAAAGGGGCCCTCGTGGGACCTGGAGGACGCACTGCGTGGTGTCAACCCGAGCGACCGTCGATGAATCGTGGTAAGGATGAGAGAGGCCACTGATCGAGAGCGTTGGAGCGCGAGGAGGCCGGCGGAGCGCCTTCTCTGAACCTGGACAAACATTGGCCGAGGTGGAAATCCATCAAGCGGACATGAATGGACCACGGCGTCGAGAAGAGCAGGGTCGAATTAGAGACACAGAAGGGAGAAAAAAGGTCTAGGCAATAGAAAAAAGACCAAATGACACACATTGGCGCCCTCCCTCTTCCCTCCTCCGTGGTGCGGTGTGAGCGAAACTTACGTGTGTGTACAAAGCCGTTCATTGGCGCATAAGAATATGTCCTGCAGGCTTGAAGCAACGGGAAGAGGACAGAATTCTGAAAAGGATAACATTGAGGAACGCGGACGGGTCAAGATAAAGAGCAATATAAACTGCGAGTTTACGGAGGAAATATGAAGCACTGGAACACAGATAAGGAACTGCGGACCATCGCAAACCGAGGAGGTTTGATGTGGGGTAGGGGAGCATTCAGCGGCCTAGTAGAAAGCGTCGAACGTTCGTTGGTTAGTGAGACATCGACCGCAGATGGTTAGCGGAGCTTTAAGGCAATTCTCCTCGTCCAGGCAGTCGGACGATGAAGACTGAGTGCAGTAGAGGATGCTGGGGAAATGGAAGCTACAATATTAACCGTGGCTAGCCTTAATCTTCGCAGCAACATTGAAGCAGCGAGCCTGAAAGTGACGATGGGCCAGCGAAGGTGTGAGCGCAGGAGAGAAGCAGAACGTGGCTGTGTTTGATCCGCAATCCGATCAGACTGCTCTTGCTCACTCCCTCCACCACGGCGCGCGTTCTATCTCTGTCTCTGTCGGTGAACACACGTCTGTTCTTGGTTGCTATCCCTTCATTCAACTTGAATCTTTTTGGCGCCTGTTTCTCTTGCTCTGGTGCTGCCGACGCAGTGCGACGCACTCAAGAACTATCGCAGTACCACGGCGCAGACTATGCGCAAACGCGTTCGATGCGTCGATAAGCAGGCAATCCTCTACCGAAATGTTGTAAATTTGAGCCATTCGCACACTGGCTGGGACACTAATGGTTTGATATCGTACTGTAGATGCAGACAACGTATCGGGCGACTCGAACGGTGTCTAGTATGGAAATGTTTACTCTGCTGTGGTCCTGTACTGGTTCTCGATTCTCATTTAAATAACCGTTGATCTTTATCGATGTTTCTCTCTAGTGGCTTTACTCGCTATCCTGGCCGGACGCCGCTGTCCGTCGGGATTCCACACCCAACGCTTCGTGGAGGAAGACTCTCCCCCAACGGCTGCGTCTCTCCATGCATTCGCTGCATTGTAATCAACATTCTCTACCTCTTATTTCTCACCAAATTCAATTCCTTCCCCATATGGGTGGTTCATTTGAGTACCCAAAAGAACCGAACACATAGCTATTCCAAAACTCGACGTTGAGTCTGCAGGGTGCGGGTTTGTAGTCGCCTCTGATTTTCCTCCGATATAGGTATGATTCCGCCGGCTATGGCTCCCTGAACTGACGTAGATGCGCTTATCTCCTCTTCCCCCTCTGGTACTCACTCCATATTTACAATGATTTTCCTCTACCGCGTCCGCGCCATCTTCACCGCATGCCACCTGACCGCTAGACTTCGCGTTCACGTAGAGGACGCCCTCGAGTTTTGCGTCGCGCTTTGTACGGTTGCGACTGCCCCACTGGTTGGACACTATCGTTGTGGTTGGTCAGTCATTCCACGCCTCGTTCATCACTTGCATCGTTTTCCGGTGTGCCCTGATGCTCTGAACTTTGAAGGTACATGCCGATAGATACTAATGACTCTTGCACTATGCAGATCTTATTAGGCATTTGAAGAGTGAGTATTGCGGCTTGGACGATTGCGGCGTGACTGGGTTCCGAATTCTGGAATAGGCCGCGCTGGTTCCTTGGCCGCTGTGCACCGCTTTCTCAGGTCGTTGCGTAATTCAATCTTCCTGTGAGCCTGTTGGGCTCTCTGTCGTCGCTAGGTGTTTGCATTGCAAGGTGCCCTGCCAGGTATCTTTTTGTTTCTTGTGACGCTGACATCTCTCTCTGCAGGTTATTTAACTTCAACAACGACGCCGTTCTACGCTTTCATCCACCTCGAAACGTTTTCTTTGGCCGAAGGGAAAGATTTCAGATGTTCGTCTTAAATTTCTTCCCATCCGTCCGCCGTTGGCTGATTCCCGGATGCCCACAGTCCTCGCGCCGACGCTGTTCGCCCTGTCACCCTTGCGCTGCCTCGCCCTCTTTGCCGTCCTTCGTCTGATTTAGGACTGCTGCCACGCAATCAATGTCCATCTCATCGTTGTCTTCTGCTGGTCCAGTGCTTTCTAGAATTTCATGGTCAGACCGGGTACCATTATCCTATGCTAGCCTCGAACGCCGTCTGTTTCACACTTCAGTGGTCGTTCTATTCTCAAACTTGAACCACAACCTCCCCGGCACCTCGGATAAGCGTGTAAACCCCTGTGTTACTCTGAAGACATTGCATACTGGTCCCAGCCGAATTCTAGGCGTCTCGCGGCCCACCTCTCCGCAGATAAGCTCCAGTTTGCCTATTTGATGACGCGTCGCAATTTTTATTCAAGAAATTGTCCTTGTCGGCCTCACTCTGTGCCGATCTGCTCTGCTCCTTAATCAAAATAGCCCATTGTTGGTCGTTTCTCGGCTGCAATCTTCAGTTTGTTAACGCTGTTACCAACAGGTTGAACAACATTCTGAGTCGTGCTCTTGCCTCCGACTTTTGAGCTGTGCTTCTGATTCCGGCCTTCTCGATCCATTACGTCTGAAACGCCGTCATGCATTGAAACCGAATTGCGCGTGAGGCCTTGAGGATCCGTCTTCTGATGCGTCTCGCCGCTCGCTCGATGCTCCGCGAGCCATTAACACTGGTGTTCACACCTAGCTCTCTAATCCCGGAATGAGGCGCCATATTCCGGGACTATGCAGATAGGGGGGTCCCGGGTTGAAGAAAAAGCAGATATTCGAGTGTCCTGGATTGAATGAAATTCTCTCAGGGAATTCCCGGGAGGTTCGGGTGAACGTTGTTGGGTGCGCTCAGTCGCAGTGAATTGCTCGGAAATTGGGTCACGATTGAGTGTTCTGAATTGAAAACAAATCTTTGTGTAAATCTGAAGTGAATCCGATATCCTAGACATCCGTAAATGTCAGGAAGTTAACATTAGGCTGTTGCAAACAACGGTCCGGGAAATTGTCGGAGGATTCAGATCAAACGAGGATGATTTATGCAGTCCGGTATAGCAGATAGTTGAACACTAGAGACATTGCAGAGAGCAGTGGCTACCCATGTATCTCGTCTACGAGCTACAAGTCTCGAGCAAAATTGCTTCACAAGAAAATAGTCTGGGCGCGGGGAGTCGAACCCCGGTCTGCTGCGTAGTGAGAGGGCGACTGGGTCTAGTTCTCGCTGCTGTGCTCCATGCACAACACCCGAGCTGTATGGATACCTTCAGCGCCACATGCGTAAACGCGACTTGAATGCGCAAAATGGGTCCCAGGCCGCGCGATGGAATTCCCGGGAAGTGAAATGAGACTTGTAATGGAGATTCAATATGGACGTTGCACTATAGACTCCATTGGGCACGACGCGATTCTCCCGGGATTTCCCGGGGAAAAGATACGAGTGTGGCGTTCGAGATATGTTGCGAGGCCGTGCTTGGAAATCAAGTGCCTTTGACCTTTGTAAAGGTTAGTAAAACACGAACGATCGTACGAGCCATGTTGATGCCGTGCTTATAGATCGCGAGACAATCGAACAAGCGTGACCGTGACAAAGTGATGAGATAGGGGTAGGGCCGAGTTTCGTTGCTACTGGACGTTATATCGTGCAGAGGATGATTAAATACTGGAGATAAGACAGTAAAAAAGTTATTGAGGTGATCTCAGACGTTCTATAATAAACACTACCGTGACAAACCCGGGACGCATAGAGACTCACATAATGCATCCCACTCTGGCAGGGATTTCTGGGAGGTTTGGATAACTCCCTGGCCAGTTTAATGCCTCAAATGCTCACAGACTACTCGCGCTCTATCCGAGTCACGAAGCGGTTAACGTTGGTTACAGAGCTCTATGAACTTCCGGAATTCTCCAAGAGACGGCGACTTTGAACGACATGTTTGTTTTCACGAACGTTTGCATTGCATGACCGTTGATTTTCTCAGGAATAGGACCCGGGTCCTGGCAGGAAACCCCTACACCCTCAAATATTCAGCGCGCGTATACAGTTGATAGAGAGCCACAGGTAAGGATCACCTTGACTCTGTTGCCGCCCGCATCCAGGATCAAGCTTCAGAGTTAGACATGTGCTGCGGGGTTGAAGACGTACATTCAAAGTGTCATGGCAAATAAAGTGTGAGTGAAATGTAAAGGAATGGAATACCAATGACCGTCGAAGGTCGTTGGGTATTCGTGGATAAGGGATTGCGGGAAGGGACTTTGGGGAAGAAATTGTTGAAGGGGTTATAATTTTTTGCACAAGAGAAATCCTTCCCGCAAAATTGCGGTAAGGAATTTTGGGGGCATTGACTTTTGTAAGAGAAATCCGAATTTTGGGGGTTTTTTTTTGTAAGAGAAATCCTTCCCGCAAGATTGCGGGAAGGAGTTTTGGGTGACGAATTTTTTGAGTGAGAGAAATCCTTCCCGCAATTGCGGGAGGATTTTGGTTTTTTTTTGTAAGAGAATCTTCCAATTTTGCGGAAGGAATTTTGGGGTTTTTTTTTGTAAGAGAAATCCTTCCCGCAATTTTGCGGGAAGGAATTTTGGGTTTTTATATATTTTTATAAGAGAATTCCTTCCCGCAATTTTGCGGGAAGGAATTTTGGGGCTTTTTTTTGTAAGACAAATCCTTCCCGCAAAATTGCGGGAAAGAATGTTGAGGGACAGGAATTCCGGATAATAGATGTCGGATGGAACATGGGAATTGTCCTAGGTCAGCACTAACGAACCGGCATCCAGTTGCCGGTCTTAGCGCCCGAGCAGCTTCTCGTTCTCGGAGACGAAGGTAAAACCTGCCATGGCAGAGGCAAGGGAGAGAGCCAAAAAAATATGTGCAGATAGTAGGACAAGCAGCGGACAGAGTGCCATCTTGCCACCGCAGTGAAGCACAATCACACCGAAGATTGCCAAATTTAGAGTGGCCGGATGTTTAACTCTAAATGCCAACTTTCGACTTGAACAAAAATTCTTCTAAAAGTCAATCTCATACTAGTCATTTAGATTCATCTGAAACTGTAACCTAAGCTGCCGGAATAAAATTGGGTTTTGGACCATCTGAAACGTAGCTGAAATCCCAAGAGTTAGATTGCAAAACAAATGCACCAAAATTGCAAACTGAAACTTGCCGTTTGCATACAAAAAATGGTGGGACGAAAACCTGGCATTTCAGGTGGACTGAAATGGACACCGAAATCCCGGGTTTCAAGTCTCATTTCAGTGCAACTTAAATAATGGATTTCCATTTGCATTTCAGCTGAAGCTGATATGCAAATCGAAACTATTACTTGCAGTCAAGCCGAAATTCGGTCGGCAGATGATCCGCCACTCGTCCGCGGACGATCTGCCGCTGATCTGCGGATGACCGCCCCATGTCCGCAGACAATCCGCAGCACATCCGCGGATAATTTACCACTAGATAGTCCGCAAGTCATTTCACTGCATTTGCAGCTTAGAAATGAAACTCTGTTCTTCTGCCATGCAAAAGCTGCAGAGTGGAACAGTCATAGTCTGATTTCTCTTGTCTGCAGATGAAATCATGGTGTCTGCCACTTGAATCTGCAGGGAGGATGAAGTCAGCAGATGAAAAATTGTGCAGAGACAGAGAGGATCTAGTTGGCGCATTGAATATTACGTCTGCCACTCTAATCCGCAGAGATAAGAGTTGGCAGATGATAAATTGTGTCCACCACAGAGAGGATCAGGTCGACGGACATAATTTTTGTGTCTGCTGCTCTGATCTGCAGAGAGGATTGAGTCGGCAGATTGAAAATTATGTCCGCCGCTCTAATCCACAGGGAGGATACAGTCGGCAGATGAAAAATTGTGTCTGCCGCTCTGATCTGCAGAGAGGATCGAGTCGGCAGATTGAAAAACATGTCCACCGCTCTAATCCGCAGAGAGGATCGAGTTGGCAAATGGAAAATTGTGTCTGCCGCTCTGATCTGCAGAGAGGATCGAGTTGGCAGATTGAAAATTATGTCAGCTGCTCTAATCCACAGAGACGATTGAGTCGACAGATGGAATATTGTGTCTGTCGCTCTGATCCGCAGATTGAAAATTGTGTCCGCCACTCAAATCCACGGAGAGGATCAGGTCGCCGTACATAATTTTTGTGTCCGCTGCGCTGATTCTGCAGAGAGGATCAAGTCAGCAGATTGAAAATTACGTCTGCCGCTCTAATCCACAGAGAGGATCGAGTCGGCAGATGGAAAGTTGCGTCTGCCGCTCTGATCCGCAGATTGAAAATTGTGTCCGCCGCTCAAATCCGCGGAGAAGATGAAGTCGGCAGATGAAAAATTGTGCAGAGACAGAGAGGATCTAGTCGGTGGATTGAAAATTATGTCCGCCGTTCTAATCCACAGAAAGGATCGAGTCGGCAGATGGAAAATTGAGTCTGCCACTCTAATCCGCAGATTGAAAATTGTGTCTGCCACTCAAATCCGCGGAGAGGATCAGGTCGCCAGACATAATTTTTGTGTCCGCCGCTCTAATCCACAGAGAGAATCGAGTCAGCGGATTGAAAATTACGTCCACCGCTCTAATCCGCAGAGAGGATCAGTCGGCAGATGGAAATTGTGTCTGCACTCTGATCTGCAGAGAGCATTGAGTCGGCGGATTTAAATTATGTCGCTGCTCTAATCCACAGAGAGGATCAAGTCGCAGATTGAAAATTGTGTCCCGCTCAATCCGCAGAGAGGATCAGGTCACCGGACATAATTTTTATGTCTGCCACACTGATTCACATAGTGGATTGAGTCAGCAGATTGTAAAATACGTCTGCTGCTCTAATCTGCAGAGAGGATTGAGTCTGCAGATGGAAAATTATGTCTGCCACTCTAAGGAGAGGATTGAGTTGGCAGATTGAAAATTATGTCGACCTGATCCCCCCCGTGGATCAGAAGCAGTGGACACACATTTCAATCTGCCAACTCGATCCTCTCTGTGGATTAGCAGCAGACATAATTTTCAATCTGCCGACTCAATCCTCTCTGTGGATTAGAGCAGCAGACGTAATTTTCAATCTGCCAACTCGATCCTCTCTGCAGATCAGAGCAGCAGACACAATTTTCTATCTGCTGACTCGATCCTCTCCGCAGATCAGAGCAGCGGACACAATTTTCATGTCCGGCGACCTGATACTCTCCGCAGATTTGAGCGGTGGACACAATTTTCGACTCATTCCCCTCTGCAGATTAGTGCAGCAGACACAATTTTCCCTCTGTGGACGCAATCCTCCCTGTGAATCAGTGCGGCGGACACAACTTTGAGCGGGAGACACAAATTTTCATCTGCGGCCTCGATCCTCTCTGCGGATTTTGAGCGGCAGACATGATTTTTGATCTGCAGACGCAATCCTCTCTACAAATTTTGAGTGGCAGACACAATTTTCCATCTGCGGGGAGGTGATCTTGCGGAAACCAAGTCTATGGGACAGCCGCAGTAAGTACTGGTAAGTCATTTATTATAGATAAATCTATGTATGTGTCTAGACTTGATAATATATGAGATATCTTTCAAGGACACTAAGATTAGAAATACGGCCAAATTTGAGCTGGGGATCCACCTGTAGGTCTCCTGCAGTTGCAAATGAAGGGGGTCATTAAGGCGACCCCTGCACATGAGCCGCAGACCATCTGCAGATGAGCGGCGGATCGGCAGATGATCCGCCGCTCATCCGCCGACCGAATTTCAGCCTGACTGAAATAAATAGTTTCGCTTTGAGTTTCAGCTCCAGCTGAAATGCAGACCGAAATCCATTCTTTCAGCTACACTGAAATGCGATACGAAACCCGGAATTTCGGCGCCCATTTCAGCGTACCTGAAATGCTAGGTTTCAGACCCGCTTTTTTTTTGTTCCGAAACGGTGAGTTTCGGTTTATAATTTCAGCGCATTTTTTTTTGCAATCTGACTCTTGGGATTTCAGCTACATTTCAGCTGGCCCAAAACCCGATTTTATTCTTGTAGTTTAGGTTACAATCTCAGATGTACCTAAATTACTAGTATGAGATTGGCTTTCGGACAAGCTTTTGTTGAACTCAAAAGTTGACATTGGGAGTTAAACCTCCAGTCACGCTAAATTTGGCAATCGTCAGTGTGAATGGGGGCCACCGACGTGTTCCAAAGCGTTCGCCATCCCAAAATGGATTTTGATGCTAAGTTGCCGGTGACGGCTGCAGTTCCAAAAATGGGGAAGACGGTGCGTTGGCCCAAATTCCAGCTGCATGGGGGTTGAAAGTAACCCGCGGTGATTGCCGGCGGAGCTTGAATATAAAAAATAGTCCGTCTTATATCCGTGCATCCCTCACCGCCCCCCTCCGCGCTTGCCGGGCTGGGTAGAAACTATGGTGGAGGCTCGCCTATTTTGCTTCTGTTGAACTTCGATTATGGATTTACCCTTCGTCGAGGCGACTATTCAACCAGGATTCAAGAATACATACAGTTTCCAGCACTTAAGCTTATTCACGACTACTTATCTCCTTTGATAAGCAGGACTGTCCGCACGCTGAAATATTGTATATGTCGAATGGGACGAGCAGGCGGGAACAAATGCGTAAATTCGCAACTTATCTTTTCTGAATACTTGCGCCGCCTGGGAAGTATGGTAAATTCATTTCTCAGAAGCGCACACAACTTGACTGCCAGTATTTTCATGCTATTCCGTATGTATGGAGGCCCGAACGAACCGAAGTGCACAGAATCTTAGAGGCGGCACGCGCAACTTCCCGCCGCGCCCAAGTTTTTCGAGCGCATTCATATCGGCGCTCTGGCGTGGGCGGATTCGTTCATTGACAGTGTATGAATTATGATCATATGGTTCCGGAGCTGGGTAAGCATGTTGAAGTACTGACGTAGGGATGTTGGAGACCCCAGAACTGCATAGGTAGTGATCGCTATAACGAGGAAGAAAAGATATGCACAACAGACGAATTCCGATAGGTCGCGAGTGTTATCATGATATGTAGGAAACTGAAGCACTAGTCCTCGGGCTGATACACGACAAAGATGAAGCCGTTTACCAAATTAGGTGCGAAGTTAGCACGGCGTAGATATCGCTGCCCTGGTTGATGGAACGGATTTAGCTCGATGGGGCGTGAGACCACATTAAGGTGAGTATTCCTTAAGAGCGACCGAAGGACAACGGTGTCACGGTTCGATTCAAGCATGTACTCTTGGTAGTCAGTGACCGCGAATGGAATCCTATCTTCCAAGGAGGCATGGACGACGTTGTGGGAGGCATCGTACGTGAAAAGGCCAGCATTGCAAGCGAGTATGGCGTCTGGGTGTTTGCCGTATGTCGGGAGATCTTTTTTATCCCAATACTTTGAAGCAGTATGTAGGAAAACCCGAGCACACCCAGATCCACACGAATCAGGTGCATCATACGTGAAGATGGGAATGTTGCCATCGTGAGCAGAGCGTGAGATGAGCGATGTGCGGTGTGCAGCTGTTGCGCCCTCCTGACCAAGGTAAAAGACGCAAGGGCCGAATAGAACGATGTCGAGGTCGTGATATGGAAGGAGTAGCGCAAGCTGCATACATCGGGATGAAATTCAGTTCCACCTCCGCCCCAATGTAATGTACCGTCAGGTGCACACGCTCGTTGTGCGCGTCAGCTCCCACGGAAGCGAGCTTCAGAGTATGACAGAGAATCCAATAGATGGTGAGGGGATAGTGCATCAAGAGGGACGCAGGACTAGATTTTGGGACGTTTCGCCAGGCATGCCAGTCGTCCCAATTGCAAATGAGGGAACGGACACGGTGCGGGGCCTTGAAACGAGCGGTAGCCGTAAAGTCTCGGCGCACGAGAAGGTGCTGAGGAAGCTTCCATCCGTCCTTGTCATTCAGATGGGTGGCCTTCAGAAGATCCTGCCCATTCATGAAAGTTATCTGTGCCTTCTCTTGTTTAATCGCCCTCCAGTGTTCGTCGAACGCGGGCCATTTCATTCGGTGAATCTTCATGGATTCGTCGTCTTCCGCCTCTTCGAACAGGCCCATACCACTTTGGCTCCAAAATCCGAACCCGGCGCCACCCAACAGGTAAAACTGAGCCCGGGCGCAATCATTATAGAGTATCGACGAGAAGGATGGGAGTGGGACTCATCCACTCCCACTATCAGGTGTCTCGATAGTGTGACTGGGCACCATCAGTGCGACTCGGTGCCATGCACCAGTGCGACTCGCTCATCAACTGTGCGAGTCGCCCATCAACAGTGCGACTCGCGTAGTTCGCTTACAACCTAGCCATCAGCCTGTGACGGTGAGTGATCCGGCCTGCGCCATCAAGCGGGTGGTCGCAAGTAATGGCATTTTCTTATCTTGTCCCCGTACTTCATCCACCGATGAAGTTTATAGAAGCTGAGGAATTTTCGCCCGCTCACATCAAAGCATATCGGAGATTCGTTAGTCCCTGTCCTTTCACAGACATGATCTTCCGAAATGATTCATTGGATTGCAGCGTTCCCAGACGAGCTTAGCGATCCGGGTCATGACCCATTTTTTTCTGTCGAAACTGCAAGCTCCTGGATCACTTCATTGGGCTACCAGCTGTATGCCTTACAATCGGATTCGATGATCCCCACCACTTTGTGGACTCCCGACGACGCATCCACCAGGCAATTAATTGCTTATCGCACCCATGTATGTGTTTCTGACTCGCTCGGCCCATGTACAGAACTCTTACAACATTTTAAGATGCTTCACGAGGACTATTTCACACATCCCTTTTTCAGTCTGGAACATGCAGATAGCTGGATTAGTCCCGCTGCGTTCCAAGCGTACATGGATTCCATGTATGGGACCTCTACAGAGGATCGTAATCCACGTCGGGATTCGATGTCAGAGAGCTCCCGTGCGCCTTCTCGAGCTGCATCTTCAGTCTCAATGGCTAGATCCCGGGCTAGCAGTCGTGTCTCATTCGTCCCATCTTCCCGGGCTGGCTCTCCGATTTCATATGGCTCTGATATGCCTGAATTTACTGCCTTCTCTAGAGACAGCTCCCCGGTTTCATATGATCCACCTGAAGTGCTTTCCCGTCCCTCGAGCGCCATGTCTGAACGAGACGTAATCGAGATTGACGACTCCGGTTCCGACTCGCTAGCTCTCCTGGATACTCACAGCGTGGCTCTATCGGTCCCTAAAGTCGAGCATCCTTCTGTTCACCTTCCTAACACTCCTCCTACCGAGTCTCAGGCGACCAAACGAAAGGGCAAGAAAAAGGCAATCGCCTCCGCGCAGATCAGAATCACTCGGCAGGAAAAGGTTGATGAGGTTATTAATTGCACCACTATTCCATCGACATTTGACGTCCCCCGCACTCCCACCGCTCTTCTGGTCGACCTCTCAGCATCAGCCGCCCTGTTAACCAAACCTGATGGTCGTATTATACCTGTCGATACATATATTCGCTTGGAGGTACGTGACATTACTCGTTTATATGCTTCAATCTTACCTATTCCACGGCTAGAATCAAGAATCTTGGGACGGATCATCTGGCCATACCAGAGGGGATGCGGATGTTCGCGGATTTACCTCCGATTTGACCGAGACAATCAGGTGTCGTCGTGTTCACATCGGATGCAATGGAGTTGATGCGTGTCAATTTCTTGGCCAAAACGTCTTTGCTGGTCTTGAAAGGTTCGAGGCAGATGAAGAGGAAATGCAAAAGCATTGGAATCACGAGCTGGACAAAAATGAAGAGGAGGCGGCTTCGGCCCCCGCTATTATCGCTCGGTATGCTCAACTGATTCCGTATTATTCGTTGTCTGAGCTGCGCAGGTTCTATACTCGGGTAATGAACTCCAAATGCAAAATCGAGTGCGACGGAGTCCCAACTCTTGTTCGCCTTTCAGGGGTCAGTCGCCTTTTTGGTCATGGGGTCACTATTGAACCGTTCAATGGCAGGGGCCCTCAACGTATGGAAAGAAGTTTTGTGTTCGTTGTTCGAAATGCACGAGTTCAACGAAAGATGATCATGTCTATTAGCCTATGCCTCCCAACGTCGATGAAGATGACTTTCAATCTGTGCTGGATAATGACGGGTACTTGCCGAATGGGCCAACGACAATGAATGACGAATGTGTTCTCACTGTTCACCCTCGAGTTGGACTGAAGAACTGCTGTACGCTTATTTAATCATAAGCTTTATCGCGACCTAAAAATCCCATTCCACAGCATTCAGTCATATCATTGAGAGCAGAATCAGGCTGGCCGCAATGAAACGTCGCAAATGCAATACAGAGATGATCATATTTGTTCCCGTCAAAGACTCACCTGCCACTCGTCACAAGGCGATAGTGATTTTGCGCAGCCCCCATAACCATCCTATGCATCCTCCAACTAAACCAACGGCGGAAGTAGTCTGTAGTTAACCGCGCCACCGTGTATCGGTGGCCTGCTTATTACAAATCATCGGAGTTTCAAATTTTGCCATGCATATTTAGCACTTCTAGGAGCCCCATTTTCAAACTTCCGGAGAGAAAGAGTATTCAAATGCGCGTACAACCCCAAATAGCCCTTCAAATCATTCTTTTTCAACTTCCATTCTCGTGGAATGAAAAGAGCAGATTTGTCAGGATTTGTCATCCGTTGATCCCTCAAATTCAAATCACTCTGCCGCCGCACGAGTTGGGTGGACAACTTGTTCAAAATTATCTAGTAAATACTATAGGACTTCGCATTTGTGAAAAACATGTTCCGGAATGTGTACCAGCATCCAAATTCTTTCCGTGATTTGTAATAAGCAGGCCAGCGATCGCTCGATCGAGCTTATCAACAGACTACAACATGCGAGGCACGAGCACCAAAACTGTTGTAGCGTCTGTCTACGAGAGACTACGGCGGAAGATAAGCTCAAACTCGGTACAGCGGTGGAGGCCGCCGGTCTTACGGGTTTGACAGTTCAAAAGTTGCTCAACGGTTCGTGTATTGTCCGGCGACACTGCTTCTCCAGGCTAACATAAAATATCTAGCATCGTCGACCACAGCTGTTTACGACGGGAGACGTGTTTCAGAGAGCAGTCCAGCATTCACAGACAGTCGGAAAGTTCGGGACTTCATTAGCGCGAAGAAGAAGATTGAGCATCCCCATGGAATGGGATGGGAAGGTAATTCATTCCTTTCTCGCAGTCGCCAACCATAATTAATATGTTCAGGGGTACTGTATCACCTCAACGTCCGCGAACTCAAGCTTCCGGTCCGGGAGCGATACATTCATACGGCTATGTTGAAAAACGGCATTCGGCTTGTCGTTACCATGCATCCGCAGATTGCGATGTTCATCCACAATATCCTATCACTCAACATTGACTACACATTCAAGCGGGTTGATGGCGCCATGGATGAGTGGGAGGTTGCGGGGTTTACGGAGCGTTTCAAAGAGCGTAGGTTTACAGCCGCTATGTTATGCACTTGCTCATCGCCATATCGCCCAGGTCTTACATTTGCAAGCTTGTACTGCGACAAGAAAACTAAATAGGCCTTTGCCCAACTCTTCATAGAGCTTTTCGACACCATCCGTCAAGTAACTGGTGAACCTCTTAAACTCGCACCTTTTTTTCCGGATGCCAAATGTCGGGTTGTTATCATGGACGGTGAAGTTCCGCAAGCGCAAGGCTTTGCGGCTTTTCTTGTGACATACAACGACCCCAAAATTAGTTCAATATGGTCGCGGGATGAAACCAGGATGCTCTCGCACAGTCTTAAAACCTGCAATCCGCACTTTGACAGGTATTCGTTTATGGCCTCCTTTTTCGTCGCGTTACTCACCCTTTTAACTAATGAATCTGAAGGCACATCGATGAATTGCCTCAACATATTCCAGCGGCGGTGATCAGGGGACTGAAATCGATCATGGGCCTGGGTTCCCAGGCGGAAGTCGACGCATGGCACAGGTTCTGTACTGCTCAAACAGACGATGCTATCAAAAGTGAGTGAGCTGTGTGCACCGAGTCAATGTCTCGATTTCAGATATCAATTGATTAATTTCCAGACTGGTATGCCCACAAACTCGCAAACCCATGGATACTTCCCTCTATCAACAAGTTTCTTTCGAGAATTTCTGCAGATGACTGGGATATCACGCCTAACCACTCCAACCTCGTCGAGACGGCACATGCGGGTCGTAACGCAGAGACCTCGATTGGAGCTAGACTCGACGCAATTCTTCAGTGCGGTTTAATTTACCAATTCCCTCTCCTCTGGATCTGACATAAAATAGGGCTCAAGCGCGCGACGATATCAAGGCCAACGAATTGGCTTTGATTGGCCGTGATGGTGTCATGCGCAAGCGATGGAATGGCAGCGCTGATCGTGAGAAGCTGTCAGCACAACGCAAAATCTGGAAGACACGGAAGGCTGCAGTTCGGAATGACCAGCTCACTAGCTTTGATACCCTCAAGGCGGAGCGGGATGCTGGGGTAGAGGAGAACAGGGCGTCGCTCGAAAGGGAGAAGATCCTTCTGTCTCAGATCAAATCGCGGCAGGAGGAGATGAAACTTGATAGGCACCGTACTGACCTCCAAGAGCAGGTTAATGACCTTCGCAAGGACGTCGACGAGGAGAAGTCATTGCGACGCGAGTGGATTCTCCGTCGAGGCCAAATCGATAAAGAGCTCGAACAGCTAAGGAAGGATGGCTTAGCAGGTGTTCGCATCAAGGGCCGCAGACCAGCTGAACGTCCTTCCGAGGACGATACTTCTTTCCCTCTGTTTCCTCCGGATGATGGCGTCGCGACGATGATAGGCACAGATTCTCCGGCCTTTGGTCCGGCTGTTGACTCGGATCCAGTTTCGTCGAATTACAGTTTGAATCCCGAACTTCAATGCAAGTCATCAAATCGGAGTTTTGCATTTCCATGTCAACTCACAGATGAATAGATTCTTCGACTGGTCCAGCTGCGCAGGACGACTCGACGCCCCTACAGATGATTCCAGGGGATCTGGTGTCATTCGGTGTCAGTTATGGTTACGAAAGTCCAGGTGAGATGTTTCCTGTCGAAGAACCTTCGTTCTTATCAACCATTTCACGAGACATTTCTGTGTCTCCACAAAACAGCGGCGCGGTAACTCAAGTTAATTTGCCTTCGATATTCACACGCAAGTTGGAAAGATTTGCATTTTTTTTTCCTGCGCAACTGATTCTGTATCAGATTCTGTGCCGGGTCGGGACTCCATCCCATCTGCTTTGAGCGAGGGGCAACCGGGCCCCGCGACGGACTCGAGTCGCTCGACCATTGACATGACATCATGGGTACAAAGTGATTTCAACAATCCGTCCGCCACCTTCGACTCGGACTGGGAGCTCTTTGTGGCAAATCTAGACACCACCGCATTCAATATGATTGCCGCCAGTGGAGAGTACTCTGGAGCCGATCCCGACGAACTTGAATACATTGGACCACCGACTAATGGTCAGTCGGTGCCGGTTCAACCTGTCCCTGAGAACGAGTTTGTTCAAGGAATGGACTCTGGGGGTGATCGCGAGATAGAAGGCTCGGTAAGTCTCCGATTGCAGGATATATAGGCCTTATTGAATTGCTGACTCGTTTTCGAAGTCAAATTGGTCGGATGCTTCCAGTTTCAGGCTATCGCAGGTACTCCCACGCCTCCCCATCCCACACTGAGGCCGCGGAATATCAGGCCGATGAGACCGAAGACTCCATTGCGCCACAAGACATCGATCTTAATTTCAGTGCAAAAAATATTGTGACGGGAAAACGGATGCGTACACTGTCCACCCGCGCCGCTGAAGCTGTAACTGCGAGACCGAACAAAAAAGGGGCGCATTCTAGGTGAGAGTTGTCGAAATTCTCTTGTGCGAATGGCCCTAAATGTTTACAGTGCACATTAAGAAGATTGACACGCGGATACATTGGCGGGTTTAGGTTTAGAAATCGAGAATTCAACTTCTCTCACGATGGCTTGGCTTCACAGGCGGTTTAGTAATTCAACTTCGCCGTATATTTACTGTATGTCTGCAGTGCTGTGAATTGACTGTGCATACATTCCGACGACTCGGAGTCGTGTTAAATTCGTAGCCAATGCACCTGAAATTTAATTGGAAAGAGTTGGGGCCAGTGACAATATCGGCGGGAGTTTAATTCATTAATAACTAGCAGTTACCCGTGCTTCGCTACGGTGGGAATAATAAAATCTAACCTTTTCACTTCTCCTTCTTGAAAAGGTTTGAAACTGCCACTCCTCGTCAACCTCCGGTTGACTCGTCGTGGCCTGGTGACCTGTGACAACTATTCTGAGGCCCTTTCAATTCATAGGTGAGCACAGAACACGGATTATTCAGTTGATCGGTACATTACAGTATTTGCTATTGGCTCTTCATACCTGGTCTGCGTCTGGACTGCCAGGTGATTATTTTGCTGCCCATAGGACAATCCCTGGGGATTCACAGATCTAGTTGAAAAAAATTTAATATAAAAATACATACATATTCCCGGTGACTCTGATTGTTGGCATTGGACATTCATGAACACTATGTGATCTTTTTTGCATCCAAATTTTTGTGGCCAGCCTGAGGTAGCATATCCTGGCTTCTATTTGGTCTGCTTTGGAAATTGTGCCGGTTCTGCAGTCCGTCAAAACCCAGCTACTTTGAGAGCTTTTATTCCATTCGTGCGGGCACCGCACTCCCCAGCCTTAGTCGAATGAGGTGATTAGCTTATGCCCGAGGTTATTTACAATTGATCGGACTGCCAGAGTATTCAAAATGTGTTCACATATGATCTTTTGGAAGTAATCGCACCTCAATACCAAGTTTTCAACATCTGCACAATTCAAAAATAACAATCCAACAGTTGAGTGGAGATTTGAACATCTCGACGGTTTTCAGTGGAGCGTTGGAGCAATTGACGACATGCGGTGCTCGGGCAGCCAATCAGGTTTATCGAGAGTCAAAGGTGTTCGATTCTTATATAGATGCCGTGCCTCAACTGGTGGTGGCGCTACTGACCCTCAGTGCCGATCTCTTGGCCGGATCACCGTGACTGTGACGCTTGATTGCGCCGGAAAGCGAGTCGCACTCGGCTAAGGTGAGCCTGCTTCACAGTGGAACTCGCCTAGCGAGAGTGGGAGTGGCTGGGTCCCACTCCCATCCTTCTCGTATAGACTCCTTTCTGAACACTTTGCTACGTGTTAGTACTGTCTTTTCCCTGTTACTAGGCCTGTATTGCTGTAGGATAGTAATGCAGTTTTATTTTTCCATGTTCTACTCTCTTGTGTCTGGACAATTGGAGCCGACAAGCGGAAGAGATCCGACAGAGATCAAAGATGGCCGGTGATTCATGTAGAGCCCGAGTCTATGGAGCTCTACTGAGCTCTACGACTCTATACCTCTATACGTCTATAGGCTCTACCGTAGAAACCCACATCTATATAGTTTCAAATAGAGGGGGGGAGTGGCTATGGGCCCACCACGCTACTGAGCCCTACCGAAAGCTATGTAGCCACTGGGGGTTTTCCAGATGCGGCATCAGGAAAACCGTAGCCGAGCCATAGTTCGGCTATAGTATCCATAGCACTCATAGTGGGTCATAGCATTTGATAGCACTGGGATAGTGCTATGAGGTCGGGCACTGAGTGCTATGGAGCACTATGAACCACTATGCCAGCGCAGTTGGCACTATGGTGAGTTTCTTTCGGGACTTCTCGTCAACGCAACCGCGAATGGATATAAATTTATTCATATGTGGATAATACGAAGCAAATCTATGGAAAGCCCGCTTCCCAAGCACAAATCTACGCTGCAAGCTGCCACAAGAATGTGCCTCCACATCGCGCTCGTCGCCTTCGGACCCCGCATATGACGGGGGATAGCCTCCTCCTCCAGCATGACTCGGTGTCGGTGGGGGCGCGTAGTTTGCGGTCGAGGCCGAGGGGGGACGGGTCCGTGGCGGCTAGGACCATTGGTCCTAGTCTCATCCTGTTTTCCAGATGCTTCGCTGACTACCGGATGGGGATGGATTTGATGGTACTCCCGAGATGCGTCGTGGATACATCCTCACGACGACAGTGAGGTATCCACTGCGCAGCGATACTTAAGCTTTGTGAGAATGGATTTGATGGTACTCCCGAGATGCGTCGTGGATACATCACCGTCGTCGTGGATACATCCTCCGCGGGCGCTCCGCGACTGGATTTTATGTACGTGTTGATTTGCACACCTCGCTAATGCACAACCAAGCTATAAAGCTGAGGCGTCGCGCTCGAAAACCTCATTCTATTTCTACAAATCTTTCTTTTCACTTTCTCTTCACCTCTTTCATCTTTTCTTGCATCATGTTCTTCTCTGCGTCGATCGCATTCTCCTTCCTCGTCTCCCTTTCCGGAATCACCGTTTATAGCGCTCCTGTGGTGCGTTCTCTGTTTAAAGCGTGGGTGTATTGCTGACCTGCTTCCCTCACAGGCCCGCCAAGATGGGGGGCGCCAAGTGTGCACCGGGGCGGATGGAACCGGCACATGTGTCCCGATCGCTGATGGACAGTGCTTCAACGTCGCCCCCGGCAACGCCGGTTCACTCATCCAGTTCAACGAGGATGATGACTGCTTCGGATTTCCGTCAGTACTATCTCTCTCTCAGGGCACCATTAGGTACTCCCACAGCTAATGGATCACATACAGGAGTCCAGACTGTGTTATCACCACACAACAACTCATTGATGGGCTTGGAGTCTTCGACCTCGCCCTCGCCGGCGCAGGCAATTTCGCTGGAAACGGCATCCTCAGCGTCCAATGCTGAACATGGGTCTTAGGTGATTGGAAAGCTTTCGAAGGGGAGGGGAAACAGAAGGAGAATGACTGGCGTTTATATATCTGGGGAGAGACAGTATCTGCACTGGTGGACTCAGTATTACTCGTATCTTAAGCAGATGCTACGAATCAGATTGTACCTGTTTGCAGCCTTCCGAATTTGTCCTTTCTTTCCCATCTAACTGTCTTCTTGCTCCAAATTTCCGTTGTTTCGGTCGCCTCAAGCTTTTTCTCTTTCGGCATCACAAATTAACTTGAACCTTACCTTTTCTGTGCTGCTGTTATTACGTGCAACTCATTCGGACGAAACCACATGCCGGCATGCTCCACCGCTCAAGGACCACACAAGAGGCGCTCCGTTTCTTTCCTTCGCTCCCGCATCATCCCCCACCATACCCACTACCAGTCGTCTGTGCCCAGTGCCGGGAGCTCAATTTTACACACGCTGATCGCACCAGGTATGTCTGAGTCGCAAATGGAGGACAAGGCGTTCACTTCCACCGCATCCAGTGCAGCGCCAAGCCTGAGTGCAAACCCGGTGAGCCACTCACTTTCACTCTTGCTGGCACTAAAATTCATTCTTATAGATTTCGAGTGCCCAGACATGTATCCTCATCCACCGATGGATGTAAGGTACGCAGGCGTCCACATTATTTGTTCAGTCACGTCGAATAACTCATATCCCTGCTGACATAGCGTCCGGGGCAGTTGAATGTTAGAAATATTGGTAGGTAGCAGGTTCTTAGCGCACTTCTTCCATTCACTGACAACGAAACTAGTTGCCACTGATTGAGGTTGAAGGTGTCAAAACAGAATGACCACCTGCCCGCCACCATGGTGCCTTCATAATTTTGTATCTCAATACTGACAGTTACTTACAGGGTATGCTCTACTTCAAAAAAGCAATGGCTCCAGCCTCCATCGCCGCATGGCTGTGACCCCAGATTTGAGTTTGTCATGCCAATTCATTCTGAATGTCACCTGATTGCATTCCATTCAAGGAGCAACGACGACTATCTGGTGGCTGCCACCACAGCGCCTTCCGTTCTCCGGTACGTGATTTTGAGATTTTATTCATCGGCTCACTTCTCTGCCTAGTTGTTCGTGCTGCATTCGAGGAGCAACCTGGGAGTTACCATCACCGCCTTCCCTTGCGGGGTACGATGCTTTTTTGACATTCATTCATTGGCTGAATGTTCAGCTCATATACAACAAGGATGTCTTCCTAGCGATTGCCTTCTGCTCTCCCCAGTACGTACTTGATGCACTCCAGTCAAGGAGCTGGAGGTTGTCCGACGGTTCGCCATCGCCTTCCGCAATCCAGCATCTGTTTTCAACGTTTATTCCGTCGTTGACTGCCTGCACAGCATAATGTATTCGAAAAAGTTACATTCCTAGCACGAACCGCCACCACCTCGGAGATCCACTGATTGGTTCGAGTAGCAACTCTATTGTTTTCAGTGCCATGACGAACTCAACCCCATCAACTGCGCGTATTTCAAGCCTTGATTGCGGTGCCATGCCCCACCTCTCTTTCACAATCACTTACCCCGCCCGCAACTGCCATCGAACACCCGCAAAATCCAATCCAATTTTTGGAATTTGGGTGAGCGGCTGTATTTCTCATATTTTTGTCTCTGCGTTCACCACCGCATCTCTGTTCAGTCGACTGCGCATCACAGTCGCCGTCCGCTTTCTCCTTCAATATTTCTCGCCTCCACCCTCATCAATCACGCCCACCCCGTGTCGCCATGAATTTCCGAGGCGGGCTGCTGCCCTCACTATTTATTTTCCTGGCGATCAGCTGCTAAACGGGTATGTTCTTATGCCACAATATTAATTGGAATTTGTTCTACATGTCCTTTCTAGGTTGGGCTTGAATCTGACCTACGGCCCTGCCCGCCGACCGACAGGCTCTGGACTATTTTTCGAGTCCTAGAAGGAACATGTCTACATTCACCATTTCGGTTCGGCTTCTCGGTCATTGCTTTCTTTGGACTTCCTCAGATGAGCTGCTGACAGCTTGGTCCAGATACTGAAATAAAACGAAGATCATATCGTAGGACACACCTTTAACTTCAAGATAAAGTTAGAGAACTTCTGGAGTGTAACCCCGATCACCTGAATATTTTGAGCAATTTAGGTGCATTGGAAGCCAATTTATTACCATCAGTGCACGCCAGATACTGAACGGAGTTTGAAACTACTTCGAAAGATCTCACGTTCGCTTCTGTGCTTATACGCCAAGGACATCCAGCATTTAAAAAGATGATATAGTTCCCACGCACCATGTAAGGCATTCGCTTTTTGCGGCACCCTAAATTCAAATCAACCAGGCAGTGCACTATCTGGATTCTCATACTTCATTTCCATCTTTTTCCATCCTCCAGCATGTTCCTGTATGTTGCCCATCGACCTTTGGGCAGTGAGAATTAAAATACCCAAAATCAACGCAAGGGTCTTAAACCTCATATGTGTAGGCCATATTCTAACAACTATTTCAAGCCAAAAAGGTCCAGAACTGGGGCGACATTGGGTGAGTACTGTTCTTTTGTCCACTGGGAGGTGGGTGGGGATAGAATTTAAATACCTCAGGCTGCTGATAGATGGACAAGGTGTGCACAAAGCTTTCACAAAGCAGCTTCGAGGCATAAGGTTGATTGCCAAAGGCTGTTAGACGCGACAGGATGTGACTGCGACGCGCGACGCGGAGCTTTGCACGTGGGGCACGTGATAGCGGGTTGACCGGGCCGGATTCAAACTCCGATCAGTATCAGTATCTGTCCACCACCATCAGTATCGAGCCGTAAATCGCCACTTCTCCTTGTCCAAGCAGCGCACTGATCAGCTTCGCGAATATCTGATGCGCAGCGGCTGTGTAAGTGCGTCTCAGACACCAATCAAGATGAAGAAGTGGAAGGAGACCCACTCGATGGATGGTAGTTGTTGCTATTCCGGCCATCAGCGAAGCTTCAAGAATGTAGTACACAGCTGGACGTACCCCAGAAATCGCCCGTGTTCCCGTAACTCGTGGCATCGACGAACCCGAACTGCGTCGATGCGTTGAGAGTCGTGGTGAACGCAGCGTTCGCGTCCCACACCCAAGTCTTGATGCGGACCGCCGTTATTATTTAGTTGAAAGAGGTAACCCTAGCGCAATATACCCCGGTATTATTTGCCTTGAAGGCCGCGATTTTGGCGGCGAGCTTGCCGTTAAAGCCCGCAATCACGTCTTCTCGAGGGCGCGCGCCGTGGCGTCGGCCTGTTCAAACGTCTGTGAATGACGTGTGAACTTCAATTTGGCCATGTATGAGGTGAAGACGCAAGAGCCGAATCATATCCCAGTGCGGGCTCTGTTTTTTTGGGTTGGAAGGTGCGAGTCCTCAGTCCGGTTTTGTAACAAGTTATTCGAGTTGCCGCTCTTCTCTAAATCTTCTAAATCCATTATATCTCGAGGAATGTATGGGGACTTTTCAACAAAATGCTTCGTTTGGTTGACTCAAGCGTCAAGCTGTGTTTCGTGTACGGCAAGTGCGAGTGCGAGTGCCGTTGGTTTTTTCGCTCCAAAGTTCGATGGTTCGGACGCCTCGAACAGAATGTGAGGCGCGAGTGCGAGTGCGAGTTGCTTCTTCCGTTTTCAAGTGTGAACTCCCGTTTCAGAGTGTGAACGTCCGCTGGCTATCGTCCGATTCCTCGAAAACAAAGTGCGAGTCGCATTTCCGTCAGAGGAGAGCAAGGTTGGAAAGAACCTTCAAGGTACTCAAGTGATTGCGACGCGAATCCATTCTTTTGTGGTCTTGCAAATAAGATGGCTGAGACTTGAGGCTTGAGGAGACTGGAAAAGCAGGGAGGGACGTGTATATTCTTTGCCTAGGTTATTCCGTGTCTCAGAACAGCATTTGATATCCCCATGGGCTACGTGTATTAAAGCTGTCCCCCGATATTTGGAGGTATCCCTAGGGCGATTCTATACCCCCGACCTCAAATTCTCCTCAAACAATCTCGTTTTTACCCCGAAATCTCACTTCAAAGTTGGCGGGTACAAGATGGGCTGTAATTTCACGCTACGTGCCAAACACAACCATGACCTCCTGCCGTTGCAGTGCATAAACCAAACTTTGCCCGTCGGTTTCGCGTCCGGGGAACTGCTTAGGTCGATTCCCCACATCAAAATACCCCTCCTCCCAAATTTCCATGCCAAGCACCCAATTATTGAGTCCCCCGCAAATTATTCTCCGACCGCGTTGGAAACTCGGGTTTCTGTGCCTTCCTGCATTCCCCGCCATCGGAAGCTGCTTGCGAGTCTCATACCATATTTACCAATCGATTCCCCCCCTAAATACCTCCATTTCGAGCACCCACATATAATTTTAGCTCCCGTGCTCCGCGAGATACAGACATAAATGTCTGCAACTTGTCAGAAACGCGTCCCCGACGCGTCCTTCACGTGACTGTCCCGGAGCGCGTCGCGCGCCCACGCCTAGTGGCATCGGACCCGAAAACCAAGAGCTCATCCTAAAAATCCGTTGCGCTCAGCTCGGCCGAGGTGTTGACCTGGGACCACGCCTGTTGTGTAGGTCTTCTTCCTGTCTCGAAGATGGGCTTGGGCAGGAGCTCTCACGCCCAATGGTTCTAATGTGATGGTCTTACGGTAAGAGTGCCGAAATCACAATAAGTCCCAAACATGTTGGAACCAAAAGCGATCAAACGCGTGTTGAACGCGGCTGCGACGCGTTTTAAACATGTTGAGAAAGAAATGCGAATATCTCCTTCAATACCTGCGGGAAAATGCGCGTTTGTCCTAGAATTGAGAGGATATACCATACAGTTCATATTCCCGAAATGTATCTCCTGTGATATCAATAATCGGGTGCTTGCTCTGTGGTAGGATCTGGGTGAGTTATGGGAAGGTGGAATGGCAGAGGTGATGGGGGGTGAAAGTGCAGTGGAAGGGGTAGAATGCACCCTGTGAATGAGAGAATATTCGAAAAACCGTGTTATACTTGGAGCATATGAGTGTAACGAAGGCTGGTTTTCTGGACAGAACGCACCTAGGTGGAGTTATGATCCAAGTTAATACAGGGGGTGTGTAGGATATGTATTAAGGCTATGCATAACCAGAGACTATACGAATATGTCGTAACAAGTGCCTCATTCAGCCACAAAACATGTGGACCTCCCAACCGCAATGCAAACATTGAAAAACAGCCGTAAAGGAACCGTGGGAATATTCTTGGAGATGCCCGGAAAACGCGCAATCCGGGGTGGACGCAAAAAACGGCGGTTCCTGTCATAGAATGCTGTAGATACCGGGCATCACTGCAGGGAAAACCTCCAGAAAGTCGCAGGAAAGCTCTAAAAATGATTTAAAAGATACACCACCTGGCGGAATCGAACACAGCACGAGCCCAGTCAAAATTCATCCACGAACCATCCGCGCTTTTTTTTCTGAGGCTACCTTTCATTGTCATAGCAAGATGGGGTAAAATTTCCGCAGACATGGAGTCTGCAGTGGGGTAAAATGTCCGCAGACATGGGGTCAATGGCCGCAGTGGGGTAAAATGTCCGCAGGCATGGGGTCAATGGCCGCAGTGGGGTAAAATGTCCGCAGGCATGGGGTCAATGGCCGCAGTGGGGTAAAATGTCCGCAGGCATGGGGTCAATGGCCGCAGTGGGGTAAAATGTCCGCAGGCATGGGGTCAATGGCCGCAGTGGGGTAAAATTCCGCAGCATGGGTCAATGGCCGCAGTGGGGTAAAATGTCCGCAGGCATGGGGTCAATGGCCGCAGTGGGGTAAAATGTCCGCAGGCATGGGGTCAATGGCCGCAGTGGGGTAAAATGTCCGCAGGCATGGGGTCAATGGCCGCAGTGGGGTAAAATGTCCGCAGGCATGGGGTCAATGGCCGCAGTGGGGTAAAATGTCCGCAGGCATGGGGTCAATGGCCGCAGTGGGGTAAAATGTCCGCAGGCATGGGGTCAATGGCCGCAGTGGGGTAAAATTTCCGCAGACATGGGGTAAAATGTCTGCAGACATGGGGTCAATGTACATGTCCGCAGTGGGGTAAAATGTTTGCAGACATGGGGTCAATGTCCACAGTGGGGGTAAAGCGGACATGTCGCAAAAGTTGTGCCAGTCCACCGTTTGGCTTCCGGTCTTGGACAATGCGCTATGCTTCAGCCACTGGACGGATTTTCCCGGAACCCAGCCCATCTGGGAGGGGGGAGGTCACCCTGTCTGCCGCCGTTGGTCCGGTGCCGGTGCCGGCCACAGGGCGCGTGCACCGATTTATCTGCCGAGCTCCCGTCTTTGGGGCCCCGAACGCCACTAGGAGGGAGTGCGTGCGTAGATGTAGCGAGTACCTATCCTTTTTTTCCCCTCTTTCTCTTTTGTCATGTCTATACACGGTCTGAGTTCAGATGAATGAAATCATGTTCAAACGCTATTACTTGGTATATTCATGAAGCGGGGTCGCGAATAGAAAACAAAACTGATCGACGGTGGAAATCCGAAGTTTCACATGTTTACTTTCTGTGCCTGGCCGTTGACCCGATGCACCGGACTTCATCCACTAGTTTTTAGACTGACACAGCTTTTTTTTTTTTTTGATTACTCGACCTGCACAAGGCCCAGGCTACAGCTATGTAAATTACTTTCGAACATAGGTGTCCTGGGACTTCACCCAACGTACACCCGCGATTTGGCCAGAAAATCCGCATCTTCTTCACTAAGCCCAACTTCGAACATCGAGAACGTAGCCGCGGCTTCAAGGATCTCGCGCTCCATGATTCTCGCCTTTTCTGCAGACCGAGGGGTGATGCGGCACTTGAAGGGCAGCGGTCCGGTCGAAACTCCCTGCACAAGATGGTCAGCATTGGACAAGTATCCAATAGACATGACGACCTTCCGATAGGCCCAGGTGTCCACCGGGACGGGGTTGCCATGCACATCGATGTCGGGACGGAAGTTGAAAGCCCAGAGCAGGTTCATAGCATTGATATTCTACCGGATGATATCACTAGGCTGAGTTGGACCTCAAAGTATTCGGGGAAAGAGCGCACTATAGAGTTCAGGGCCAGGTGTATACCCGGGCAGACTCGCTGAGGACCCATTACTGTGAGTGCGACTGTTCAAATTGAAAATGTGGGGGAACTCACTCGACCAAAGCCAAATGGGAACGTAGACCTCAAGTCGCCGCCGTCAACCCCTGGTTTTGTGCCATTCTCGGTCAGCAGATATCTCTCGGGGAGAAAATTTTCAGGATCGTCGTAAAGCGCTGTAACAGAGCTCATTCACCGTACAGAAGTGGAAACCGACGGTGGGACTTGCCTGGGTCGTGGAAAATACCCCCTGTGGCGAGCGATGAAGGTGCGGTGTGTATCAATTTAATTTGAACTTACAAACATTCACAAAAATCGTGGCGCCCTTGGGGATGACATAGCCCTGGTACTTGGGAAAGAATCAATATCAGGGTTTTCCTAAACCAGCATACAACCAACGTACTTCCTCTAGTGCCAGTGCTGCATGGGGTATACCGAGAGGCGCGATGGGGCGGAATCGGTGCGTCTATCATAACTCGCCGTGATATAATCATTGACAATATTGACCAGGCGTCGCAGCCAACCCACCTCCAAAATCAAGCCACGCATATATGGCATTTGTTCGAGATCGTCCAGAGTCGGCATGCGATCGTCACCGACTACGTGATCTATTTCTTCCTGCGCTTTCTTCTGTGCTTCAGGATAAGCAACCATGGCCAGCACCAGAGATTGGAGGTAAGAAGAGGTTGTGTCGGATCCGGTCTCCAGGAGTGCGCCACCGAAATATCTAGCCTGTTGTCAGTTTCGTTCATGGGCGCAAAGGTACCCAAAAATCAACCCACCCAATCATTTCGTTGTCCATCCCCAACTCATCTCGGCGCGCCAATACTTCCTCCATGTAGCTTCCGTTTTCCAGGCCTCCTCGCAATCTCTCCTTCGTTTCCTCAACCAATCCGAAGTAGAATGCGCGCTGCAGACCCTGGACCCGCCTGCATTCGCGCTTCCACTTTGCCCAGCGCTCGGGGATGAATTTCAGGAATGGGATTGCGTCGATAGGCGGGGTGGCCCCTGGCTCCAGGAGTTCGCTCCACGCATGCATGACTTTGAAAAATCCAGTAATTTCTGGGGCCTCATATCGCGGCACGCGCTTTCCGTACAGTACTGAGTGTATGACCGAAATTGAGTAGCGCTGGATGTCGGTGTAGAAGGACTTAGTCCAGCAGAAGTTGAGCGATGATTGTTGATCGAAAGCTGCAGAGACTTACTTGCGGCGAACGGAGGACATTGTGAAGCAGCTGGGTCGCTTCGGCTTGTTGAATAGGCAGATGTTTGGCGGAGGCTTGTGGCGTTAGAATATCCGCGGCGGTTCGGCGAAGAGTTTTCCAAGTTTGCGCTAGAAAATTAGTTCAGTTGCCTGACGACGAATTTAGCTGGATTAACCAACTTGAACGCGCAGACACCATGTGCAATCCTCCAGTGGTGAGGTCAGCAACATGGATCGGAGGCCTGTCCGCTGTAGTCGCGCTCCGCCTATCCATCAATTCCTTGACTGCGGCCACATCTGTGAGGACAATCACTGTCCCAGGCCCTATCTTCAACTGAACGAATAAACTATGTTCAGTTTTCAATGTTTGCATCAAGACCGACGCACGGAAAATAAACCGCCATATTTTCGTGCCCACTCTGTGAATCTGTGTCGCCGCAGCATTGCTTGTCATCGGTGGTGGTTCCCTGAGCGAAATATTGCTCACTTGTAGTGCGCAGACTTGGTTGGAAATAAGTGGGCATTGCCGAGAATTGGGACAGTGGGCGGTCCTGGGGGCAGTCCACTTTCACGAACGCCCACCTTCCTGAGAAAGGCTACAATGCAGACCACCGCAAGAACACAAGATAGGAAGATACTCATGACAGGTGCAATGAAGAAGGTCTCCACGTCCGTATATCAGCGCTGCATATTTATTTGAATTCTCCATTCCAGGACAACTGACAAGTTGGATCATGCCGGTCGCAATGGATACACGTCAAAGAAATTCCCGACACTAGGTCGAAAAGTGAATTAAGGTCCTCACTTGGATCACGCCGGTCGCAAGGCACACTCGCTAAAGAAATTCCCGACAATAGGTCGAAAAAGTGAATTAAGGGCCGCCAACCCTACTTCTATTGCAGACCGAAAGTTTGCTCCCTTGGATCACGCCGGTCGCAATGGATACCCGCCAAAGAAATTCCCGACACTAGGTCGAAAAAGTGAATTGAGGTCTGCCGAGCCCTCCCTACCCCCGAGACAGTGACAGACTGCGGGAAAATAAACAAGCCAGCTCGGGTGTTGGAATCAGATTCGAAAAGCCACAAGAAAAGTGGAAAGCAATGGCGAGACGATTGCGAAGCGACGGAGTGTGTTCATGATAGATGGTAATGGATAAGCAAGAAATGCAGGGCAGACGGTGAGATCATAACATACAACCCTGCAAAATGGTTTAGCGGTGTGAATGGCCATGCGCAGCGAAGTGAGTTCTGCTACGAAGGCTCGCCTCAAGGATAAGAGCATACGTACGTACGAAGCTCTAGAGATTGAAAATGTTGAAGAATGCACAGGAGAAACAACAATGATGCAATGAACCCCTGGGCAAGACTTGAGGAGCGTTCAAGAAAGAAAAAAGCTGCGAACGGAAGTCTGGCAGATTCCAGACCGTCACCATGTCTCAGACGACGACTAAACAACAAGAAGCCTAAGATGTGCACCGCGAAGTGAGATGGTCTCGGAACAACGCGAATAATGAGATAGGGAGAGTCAAGATGAGAGTTCGCAGCAAGGCGCGTTCGGATAGAGTCGGCCGATCGGTTTGTTTGCTGAATCCTGATGCGTGGGTGCATCGCCACCACTCGGCATTCCTTGCCTCCGTAACTCCTCGCACTGAGGCTCGCCGGTTTCTCAATCAACTCAGTCGAAAAACAACTCCGTAGTCCTATCCTTCTCACCCGAGAACATGGGGCCACATTCCAGATTCCAAAAAGAACAAGACGAAGCCAAACCTAACTACCTGATCCGAGAAACTGGGCCCAGGTTCTCGGATCAGATAGTTAGTACTATCCCTCTGATCCTAGAATGTGACACCACATTCTAGGATCAGAGGGATAGGATCGAGCGCGCGAAGAGGAGATATGGACGTACTGTGCGTTGTCATTGATCTCTCTAACCCCTAACAAACATCCACTGCGTTCAGAGGGTCCGTCGGCACAGGGTGTGCCAACCTCAGGTTCTACCACTCCGCTTGAGCCTAATTCTTTCCTAGTTCTGCGTCTCAGCAGGGTGATGAAGCTGTTTGTGCGCAGTGACAACAACTAGGAGCGTCGAATAAGGCGCTGGATGTGTTTATTTGGACGATTGATGGACACGTCGGCCAAACGTCGACCAATGTCCGCACAGCTGTGCCCATCTGATGTCGGCCACCTATGTTTCCGCCGGTCGGCACAGCTCTATTGTCGGCCGGCCTTGCCGACGGACCTTCTGAACGCAGTGATCGCGGGTCTTCTGGAACTTTCTTCTACCGATATAGCCTACAGCCGGGTGTTCTATTCCCCGCGTTCGAACTGGTGAGCCGGATTGGTTTTTCTATTTTTTAGTTAGCACTCATCAAGGCTTAAATGACAAAATTTATTTTCAACATAATTATTTCTCTTGTTTGAAATAGATTCAGGGACCAAGGGAACTAAAACGGACGTGTATACGGAACATCGCGAGCTTTCACACATTTGTCGCATAACACGGGTTCTCCTTATCGGGTTCTACTCTTGTGAGCTCGTACCATGACAACAAAAAGACTTGCTTGTGTACCAGAGTAGGATTTTTAGTGCTCTATCCAAGTCCATTTGAAGGGTTTTGGCTGATGATGTTCGAGAACGGAAAATCAGGCCTTTTCCCCAGGAGTTTGGCGCCCAAATTAGGACGATGCATGTGTCCTGGTCGTGTCTATCCTTGAGGTTGCCAAGCTTCCTTCTTTCACCTCTCATCCACTCTCTGCCTCTGGCAATCGACACTGGTCCAGTAATGCTTCCCGGAGCTCGCGAGTTCCACACAATGAATCAATCCATCTCTGGTGCGAAACAAATCTTGATCATAAATTGAGAGGCCGACATTATCACTTAACTTAATCAGGCGGCAGAGGGGGCAATGGTGGGGGCAGCATACAAGGTCGGGGTGGGGATGGAGGTTCTGGGGAGGGTCCCAGGATATGTTTCGAGATCAACAAGGTGGAGCACTTGACCATTAACCTGTATGTCGGTTCCCCTTGCTCTCCCAACTTGAAGTGTTCTATCTCAAGAGCGGCAGTGGTAGTCAAGACATGAATCGTGAGCTTCGATCGAGATGGATTGTGTTGTTTTTTGAACTTCCGCGTTTAGCCATAGAGCTCACACGAATCGTCGAGTCCCAGATGCTGTTTCTCAACAGCGGTAATGGCAGTCAACAAAGGAACTGTGAGTGTCAGAGATTATGTTCACTGTCGAGTGCTGAACCTGATTTAGCCACGGATCGCACACAAAACCCTGATGATACTCCCGATGAGAGCAAGGCTGCACGCTTCGCCGGGAATAATCTGTATGTTGGTTCATCCCCATCCTCTCCCAATGCTGTTAACAGCAGGGCAGTGCCAATCAAGAAATAAATTGTGGGTTTTGGGTTTGTGAGATTTCTTGGACCTCATTCAACCACCTCGGATAGCCCGTGGCTCCATCGCAACCACGTTTTTCCCGAACGTACTCTCACAGGGCCTCACAATGTTGGGTAGCTTTATACGCGAATCACGGTCACTGCCTGCCGCTGGTCCCAAGTTCGAGTGCGTGCTATGTTGAGGTTTGTTGAACCATTCTAATACTTTGAGAATCAAGACCAACGGGGGACGCGGCATACCAGTCAGGGGGGCAGATCAATATGGAAAACGAGACCCCACCCACTGCGGTTCAACATCCTTCTCCTACTTTGACAGAGCGGAAGGAAGCGGTGGGTCGACCATCATCTAAGACCCTACATCGATACATCGCCATAGCCGAACTATGCAGAACTCTGCAGGAATCGGTGGCTGGTCATGAATTCGAGTGCGTATTATGTTGACGTTTTCTGAGCGATTCTGATATTTGGGAACCAAGGACCATGCGGCAGGCGGCACTCAAGTCATTGAAGCAGATCGACATGGAAGAGGTGGACAAAGTGGAGTTGTATGGATACGCATTGAGTCTGAAGAGTAGACATTCTCCTAGTCTCTTGACGAAAACGGGGGAGAAAGCGGTGAGCCGACTACATTTCGATGCTTTCTGCATGGTAACGTTTGTGTAGATCGATGGCTTCGAAGCCCGATGGGAAGAGGCGTCCGAAAAGGACAAAGATATAAAGAGGCGCCTCTCGCACCGTCACCGACGACCACAGACTGAGACAGTTCAAATCAAAATCCGGGTCTTTCTTCGAAAGAACGATCTAGATCCAACGAAGCAGGCACTTCTTTTGGAATGTAAGTCTTGTATCTCCAATTACCGACCAATACAGTAAATGCGGCGTAGTCTCGCAATCCGCCCCGACCAGCCTGGAATCTGCGCTCTGGCGACTGAACAGGAAATTTATCAAGGAGAAACGTCAGAGTATTGTGGAACGAAACCCTCATTTTTACCGCATGGAGGCGCTCGATGACCTCGAGTCCTCTCTTCGGAACTCTCCCTTCTATCTCGAACCAATAGACTATGGGCAATCGTTTCGCCGTGACGTTCAATTGGTCGTTTTCTTGGACGGCTACTGGCAAATATGGCTCGACACCGCGGCTCCTAGACGATTCTGCAACATATGGAAATTGGGAGACTTGTATGTTTTGAAAGGCAAGTACTTGAGGATCTTAAGGCTCTTGTTTTGCTGATTCCGGTGTTCAGACGTTTGTGGCAGACTTCATAACGCGCAGAAAGTGGAGCCTTCCTTCCTCGACAAAGAACTGGACATTTGCCGAGACAAAGGTGATCCCCAGGAGAGTCTGAAGGCGTGGATGGCGCTGCTCGATGAATGGTACACGGCCAGGGCTGATCCACGGTCCACGAAGTTCTCTGTCAAGTTGCAGGGAGTCCCAGAACGCCTTCCACCTACAACATGCGAGGCACGAGCACCAAAATGTTGTAGCGTCTGTCTACGAGAGACTAGCTTCCACCCCCAAGCGGGTACTGTACTATTCCGACCGTAAGTTCATGGCCTGTGACCTGTGACCTCTAAGGTTCACCAGTGATGGGTTCATCAGCCGCCGCGACCTGTGACCGCCATTCCGACATGTTCATTGGTCGAAATGTTGCCTTCAGATTCACATTTACCGCCAGCAAATTTTCGTGTCTCCTTTGGCCTAGTTTCGTGTAAAATCACAGTATATCCGACAATTTTGATTACCTGCATATTTTGCCACATGAAGTAAATTCTCCAAACCTCAATGGATGTTCAGTTCGGGTTTGGTTTGGGTGCGGAATCGGTTCGTAAACACGTATTTTCGATACTATCTCACTAGCAAGATTCGATACATACACTCACAATAACCATGGAAGTTTCACGGAGCGAAAAATGCAATTTTTGCTCTCAAAAATCGCTTTTCGAGGTTTTTTTTTTTCGACAGTCACATATTTTCATGGTCTCCAGTGACCTGGGACCTTTAAAAAATAGCTTCAATTCACGGAGGTCTGTGACCCGTGACTGAACTTACGATCGGAATAGTACAGTAGTGGTCACGAAGCACTGACGCTAATGCGGATTCGGTTGGCGACGAGACGAAAGTTTCTTGTGAGTTGTTGACGGTGGAGGTCAAATGCGCGCTGCAGCCAAACGTCGACCCACAGAGCCCAAATCCTACTTAATCGCTAGGTTCGGTACAAGCCCCGTTCTGACGAAGCCGTGAGATGCCGCGGTCAAACATCAAAACCAAACAAGCCACGCGCGCCTTCGTCAGAAGGGGCTTGCTTCAGACTGCCGAAATCGTGGGGGTTGGAGATGGCTCCTCAGCACATCTGGATCGTGTCTGGGAATAACGGCTATTTAGTAAAACTTTTAGTTCATCAATATAGCTACAATATTCTCCTTTGGTGTCCAGCAATACGTGCAGTATTCATTGAGATCTTGACGGCGCAAGAGGAGTGAAAACAGCATTTTTTGGACCAGCCTCAAAAATATTTATTTTAACACATCTGACCATGAGATTCAGATCGAAAGTAGTATCTATGAGATGGGTATATACCAAGGCCGGCACATTCAGCTGAGAGACGGCACATTGAGTGAATGTGTCGCGCGTGAACAGAAGGGCGGCACATTCTAGCAATATTCCATGTATGGCACCCCCCTCTGTTGCAACTTGGTCTATAACTCCTGAAATTCTTGTTGTTTTTTCGAATTCGGTAGTAATGTCTGCACCTTTGGTGCAGACCATGCTGCAGAGATTGTCTGCTTCATGGGGATTATTCCATTATTCCCCATTTTTTCACCATGGATCGATACGCCTCTGAGAGATAGTTTCAAGTCCCCGGGGCGCATCCTACCATCTATAACTTCCACCGAAAATAATTCAGCCCTGGGGCAAGGAATACCGCCGGGGCACGTGTAATTTACCCAGACCTCTCTGTGGGTTGCATCTGAAACACCTTCGTCCTGTCGCATTTTAGGGGAATTTATTGGGCCCAAAGGTTTCTCCTACTGGCTTCTACCACAATAACTATGGGCCTGAGGGCACAATCATTAGTAGAGTTCTGAACACAGAACTGCGGATGTTGCTGAAGGCGTGAAAAACCACACTTATTCCGGCTCCACTCGATGCACATCTCACTGTTCCGGGAGACTTATATGGCCCAAAAGCGGTGATTCCCCTCTACAAATCATTATAGTTCATATTTTTAGATGAAGAACTGAGATCATCGAATTGTATTTCAGCGGTGGGAGGTGCAACAGTTCTTCAAAGATTGGGCAGGTTGACAGGCACCCTTTGAAAAAGAAAAACGCCTAAAGGTGGTGCATCGCTCGGCACTAGCCCATAGGTAAAGTGTAGGGGGTGTATGACAGAAGTTGTACAGGGGAGGCAGGGCTACACGCGTGTACCGAAATCTTGTGATTCCAAGATTCCATGGAGGACTGAATTTTTGCAATGAGCTCGCATCAGATCGGGCCAATAGAGCTAGGCCAAAAAATGTCAAAATTTCCAGTCCGGCATTCGCCGGACTACGATATATGGTAACTTTTCCATGATTGCCGAGGAACGAACACCCAAGAAAATGAACACCTTAGGTGACAGGTGACACCCCGTGAACATTTGGTCGAAATAGTACAGTATTCCAGGCATAAACCTTGGGAGCCCATGTTGAGCCCTAGGTCATAGGTAAATCTTTTGAGATGGAACACGATGTATGAATTCAGTTGATGTTTTCCGGCTGCCGTTCACACGGCCGTCCACGTTCAGGACAACCATCATGATATTCTCCCGCTTCAAGGCTTCTCCTGAGAGTTCCAGTGTCGTATGTGAGCTCTCGCGTGGCCTATGGAATGCAGAAACCGGCCCTTTAACCTCTGCGGTTGTTCACTCTTAAACCCCCCAATCTATCCCAAAGTTCAACAAAGCCGGGCTGCGTTCATCTAGTCATTGATCATCACTGACATCCACTTCCAATTCCAAGCTATATTCGTTCTGATCCAAAGATAACCTCCACATATAGCTGGTCTGCATCGCTGGAGGGCTTGACATCCTTCCCACTGGCCCAGTGCCCCATTAACCTAGTCATATCCAGGTTGCGCCAGGGAAGGGCGTTGCAAAAATTGGTGTGAAGCCAGATGTTATCCAATCAACCCCAAATTCTGGAGGTGGATTCTACCCCTCTGATACACATTTTTCATCGACGACCACCCACCAGATTCCTTGCACAAACCTCAGGAAGAATAAAATCCTGGCAAGCAGTTTCAAACAGGTGGCTGGTGAAACAGGCCTAGCACCTCCCGACTTGATCCCCTCAAAAAGTGCCTTGCCCGTTAGTTTTGGTCAAAATCTACACATATAGCTAGTTCATTTGGGTGCCCAAATGAACCACACAGATAGTAGCTACCGGTGGCTATGCCAGACACAGCCATCCGTTTTGTATCACGGCAAATTTATAGGGAATTCTGCTCCCGCATTTTTGCGGGAGCAGGTTTTAGATGTGATTTAATCTAATTTAATTTTTTACAAGGGAATTATGCTCCCGCAAAAATGCGGGAGCTATTTTTTTTACAAGGGATTTCTGCTCCCGCATTTTTGTGGGAGCAGGTTTTGGGTGTGATTTTATTTTTACAAGGGAATTCTGCTCCCGCATTTTTGCGAGAGCAGATTTTGGATGTTTCTGTGTTGGAGAACAGGAATTTCGGATGATGAAAGACGCACAGAATGGTGGAATGGTCCTAGAAAGCACGACGAATCAGCGATACACGCCATACAACGCAGCGAACGTAGCTACGTGAACCAAGAATCTTCCTTGCTGTACTGGCTGACTGTCCTTCAGAAGTGTTCGCCACTGTTTCTACAGCGGCGAGCCCCATTATCCACCGACTCTTGGGCCTAACCTCGAATTTTGGCGGGCTTTCGGTGTGCGGCGCTTCCGAGTGTGATACATCTGCCAATTCTAAGCTAATCGACTCCGCTCCGCTCGTCAAGTAACAAACCAATAGCTCGCGCATTCAATCCCAGGCGTAATTGGGAGGTCTGAGGGTGGAGTTTACACGTTGGTCACGGTGTATTTCTTGTATCCTGGTAGCGTGGCGATCTAGAAGAATCGCTCCTGCTAACTAATCCCCTCTTTTTTTCAGGCAAAGAATCGAAAAAAAGCTGAAACCCTTCGCGTGTGCCGCGGTCCCCTACGTCCCACGAAATATATGTTTGTATTTCCCAATGATTCCTGCAATATCTCACTCGGAATGCTGCCGTTCAGCTCTCCTGGAAGGTGAAGTTCAAAGAACAGTCAAAACGCCCGCCTCTTGCGAAATTCCGCGCAGACAGTCCTTTTCTCAGCAAGTCCACGAATTCCCGCACACATTTACCACCTTCCACGGTGGCACCTTCGACGATGACGGTGAGCTGGTGTGTCTAGTTCTTCAGTACTCACGCCCTCCCTAATACAGCACAGGGATTCTCGCTGTACACCATCGTGCATCCCAACACGCAGAAAAAACCTGGGTCTAATGGTAAGTCATGTACCAGTCACGGTACTGCTCGTGTGACGCTGCGTGTCTTCCATTTCGTTCCAGTACTCGGGCTGAGCACACGGAACAGAGTGGTTCGCCAATTGGACTACGATGCGGATGGGAGACTGCTCATCACCAAGTGCGCGCGCATACATTCTCACTTTATAATTATGTAACTCTGATATCTGGATTATATTCGTTCAGGACGCATGAGCCGGTCTCGAAGGATGTGTGTGATTCGCGCAAGGGTATGTGTGCGCATCCCTCTGAAGCAACTCATTGATCCTGTGGTCACTTAGGTCGCCACTCTCCTCGAAGACCACAAACTCACCACCAATCTGGGAGGGATCCTCCCGCTCGGCGATAGTGTCACGGAAGTCTCGATCTGCTGCCACCCCAATACGCCCGCACGTCGAATCCCGCATTTGCATTTGCGCCATTATCGTAGAGAGAAGGCTAATTAGAAACGAACTCGAAGAGGGCCGTGGGAATCGCGCGGCTAGTCAAGTCGTTGGTTGACGAGAGCAACCAGTGCGCGGGCGGCTGTGCCTGAGTTGTACTGGACCCCATTGCATGCGTACTTGCATGAAGACGATGCTATTACCAGACATTACCCTCATGCGCACGAACCGCTGCTAAAGCAAGTCGTCCATAATCTGGTTCGCTATTTTTGAACTTTGTGCTCGAATCTCGTTAACCATCTTGGATTTATGCCACTGCTGCGTCCCTTCTTCTTGTCTTGCTGCCAATCAGGTGGTTGAGGTACTATTCGTAATTCTTGATTTCCTTCCACGCACCACAACTGCATCTCAATCCATCTCAACCTGCATCCACCATGAACAAACTCCTCGTCGGCAACCGCGGTGAGATGCCCCCCCGCATTATCCGCACAGCTAAGGTCGAAGGGATCCTGACCGTCGCGATCTACACCTCCTCCGACAAGCTCTCCCCGCACGTCGCCCTCACGACGAAGCACTCTTCCTCGCGCCGCGATCTAACTATATTATCCGTTCCCGCTCGATCGCAACCTTTGGCTGTCATGGCGGCCAAAAAAAGGCCGTTTCCGATGTCAGAAAGGGCAGTCATTTGATGAACCTCTTGTGGTGATTGCCCTCCAAGATCCACAAGGACCCTAGCTATCTACTCCGAGAATGTGATGCCACATTCCAGGATTAGAAAGCTAGGAAGGGTGGTCACTTAGACCCAAGAATGTTATGCCCTGTGTAATGAAAGGCGCGCGAATCGGGAGCCAAGCCATGAGCAGCAATCGTGTTTGAAAAAGGGCAGCGGATAACATCCCCGGACACTAGCATTGACGCATCCAAGGCAAATGGCACGTACGAACTAACCCGGAAAGTACCCGCGACCCGCTGGCAAAAAGTATATATGTCTCCAATATATTGCGTTCGCAAGGTGGACCGCAAGGTCTCACCGTGTTCTGCCAGGAATAGTGTAGCGTAATGCCCCGCCGCGAGGTGCGCCAATCCGACGAAAGAAAAGACTCAACGCAGATGCGCTATGGACAACATATTAGCAGTGTGGGGCTCGCCGAGTTCAGAAACCTTGCAGAAGAAAGGTATCACAAATGTACGCGAAGGATCATCCCTCATAGGCGGCTTGCTTCCGATCCGTATGTGCCACTCAATCTCTGTATTGCAAGACAAACAGTGGTAAATTTCGCAAACCAGGATTCAGCCGTGAAATGGGGCAAAAGGAGCGCAAAGTACCAAATACATTGTTGCCGAAGATCGTGCACCAGGAAGAAACAGAGTGATGCACCCCCAGACCGAGCGAGAGCAAGAGTAGATCATGGAAGTACAGGCAGAGAGATGGTTGGTACACCTTCCCAGCGACGATCATTCGGCACTGATTCCAAACGCCAAAACGCGCGGAATCTCCGCAGTGAAAGCCAAAAAGCCTCAGCCTCAGACATCCGCAAGATTCGAGTATTCCGCCGTGCGAAAACAGCGCCTGGCACGGAGCAGTCGTCCATCCAGCAATCGCGTCTGCAAGAAATACGGCGTCTTCGAAGGGAGCCAGGCAAGGCAGAGGTGCAAGACGACGATTGTGGGAGTACGAAAGAAAGAGAGCGTTGTTAACGCGCTGTGTCTGCGGAAATCGGGCACGAGGATTTGATCGAAAACATATCTCCTTGAGTGCGAAAGTTTAAGTTTCTGCGGTCTCCGGGCATGGATGAAATTAATTGGTCATCATTGCTGCTTGGATACTGAGTGACGGAGGAAGCGCGTTGACGGCGGAGGAGAAACCTGGCGGTGCGGCGCGAATGGACATTGGAGGGAAAATTATTGGATTGGAACTAGATTTAAGGGACATCGCACGCATGGCGAACGGAGACGGAAAACAAACAAACTGCCATCTGTGAAATAAAGAAGGCAATGAAATGGTGCAATCAATGAACCCGCCGGTGTTAGATGCATGTGCGAAACAACCAAAGGGCAACGCATTCACAGAGTATTTCCTCGCCCACGGGGAGAATAAATGGCTGGGACGACAGTGATTTGTTGCGCAACAAGCAAAATAAGGCTGAGAAGGAGAAAAGGCTTTGGGACGCGTACGCAGAGATGGCATCCGGGGAAGGGCAGATCGGCAGCCCGAGAGTAATTGAACGGAAGAAGACTGGGAACAAAGATAAGCTGCAAGAAGAGAGACTATATTTCCGCCGAACGGGTCGGGATCTGGCAACAAATAATCCTTGAGAGGCAAATCGGTTCAGCGCAGGTACTCAATCGCGTAAGTCCCCACCCGGTACATTTTGATAACCATTAGGCGCGAGTAAGGTCCTGGGCACTGGGCATTGCGGAGGCCGCCGCATATTGTCGGCCTGAAGGAAGGGAAGCCAGATGCGTATAAAGGCGAACAGAATGAGAAGACGACCAGAAGGTGACAGTAGCAGCGTGAACCCAGAGAGCACAGGGGAGCGAGGCAGAGCTGGGGCAACAAACGGACACCGTCTGGATCAGAGTAAATCTAGATATGGGACCAAGTACAGGGCCCCGAGCACGCACGAGAAACTGCGAGGATTCCCATATCGCGTGACGGAAATGAATGCCGACACGAAGCATAGCGACTCAAGAATGAAACGCACCGTGCCCGTGCAAGGCACGCGAGATTCCCCCTCCACGGGAGATTTTGGGACGAGCCAGACTCCACCCAGAATTGAGGACGGTCTTGGGGAACATTGCATGAGGTTGGACACATGAAAAACCGACAAAAGGCAGTGGCGTCGCGGAGACGGAATCGCGCCGTGATTTACGCAGTGGGCGGATGGCGGGAGTAGGGCCTCGGCGGACGGACAAAGAAGTCGCGCTCGCGCTTGTACAACGACGAAGCAGAAATTTAAAGATCGAATGCCAACGCCAGATTCTGGAGCCCTGCGTCGCACGATAATGTGGGAGGAAGCCAAAGAATGGCCGGATCAAAAGTGTTACACAGCCACGTCGCCCCTCTTCTTCCTAACGCTCACTCATCTCGATCAGGAATTGGCCCATTTGCCAACGGCCCCACAGGGCGAGCTTCCGATCAACACCACCAACTCCCATATCACGACGACGACGTTTCTGCACCATCCCGCGTGAGCGGCCGCAAGGAGGGACAACATCTGCGGTGCGTCGCAGCTCCCTCTTCCACACTCCCCTTTCCGCAGTCGATCTAATCTCGCATTTCCTTTCTCATTTAGCAATGGCGAATTCTGCCGCTGGTCGGTGGTCTGGCCGCACAGAACTTTGTACGCAGTCCGCGTCTGTCTCTCCCGCATAGAGCTCGCTATATGAAGAAGCACCTACCCGCGTGAGTCGCGCAGCAGGAACTGGGGCGTTCGCTCCGATATTGAGAAAAAGACAATCTCACTGTCGCGCTCCTGTACTAATCACGAGAGATACATATACAGACACATTCCCCCTCGCGTGTGCAGCGAGAGTATGCGCGGCCCCCAACACCTCGTCGTCGCGTTCGATAAAATCTGCGTTCATATGTGATTCCATCTTAATTTCCTCGATTTATGATGCCCACTCGCTCTATTCTGCTCGGCGTTTCCGAATTCCCTCTGGCCCCCCTCCCTCTCCAGCCCGACGCAAACGGACCTCGCACCGCGACCTTACGTGTGCGAATACGCGCGTCGACACCTCCGCTAGTCTGTCTGTGCCTGATTAGTGCTGTGCTTATATCTGCAGACGACGTACGCCAGCGTGCATGCCGATTCGACGTTGCCAGAGGCTTCACCACACCCCCGCACATCTCTCCAAATCCCCGGCCTCACCTCTGCTGCCTTTCTCCTTTGTGGTAGTGTTCGCTGTCAAATAGATCCTCCCTTCCCCATTCTCCAGAGCGTCTATTGAATTCGTGACTGAAACCCGCACTCCCAGCCGCAAATCGTTTATCTGGGTTCGGATCTGCGGCTCTCTCCGGATTTTGGTAGCGGCCCCCGTTATACAATGCTAGACTTGCTTTCCGCCTGTCGGTAAATATCTATTCTTTTAAATTCAACCCTCACACGCACTTCAATTTCACCGTTATAACTAAGGCCTTCCGATCTCGATATATCTGTCGTCTCACCCCAAAGTATGTCGCTTCTTGCCGAATGCTCTATCTGGGGGAAACTCTGCATGGCCAACGCTACAGGAATTCAACCTAAATCGCTCCTATGGGAATAAGGTACGTATCTCGCTTATCGCGCGGGATGTAGAGTAGGTAGAGTAATTCATCTGGTGTCTGCATCACGATCATCGAGATCCCCACAGTAAACGTTCAGAATCCCGCTGGGGCTGATATATGGGTGTATAACGACTTGGAGGAACAGAAGGTGCTGGCGTTGATGCGGGAGACGCAGGGAAAGGTGATCGGAATTCATAGAGAATAAACTGTACTGTGTCCATGCATTTCGTGCTCTGGAATCCTAATCTAGGGCCTCTTTGGTCCCTACCCGAGCTATTTTGCCCATAATAACCCTATTATGAAATGAGATGAGGTTCCCCTAAGTTGTAGGCGGTCCGAACCGAATCAAGACTTAAGTGGTCCTGGAACTCAAGTTCTCCGCTGGCCCTGCATGCGCGGTGTATCGCACGCCCGTATGTTTGCCCTCAGGCACCCACCACTTAAGTCCCCGCTGACCACTCAAGTCTCGCCGACCACTCAAGTCCCGTCTACGACTCAAGTTCTACAAAGCAGTTACATGTTTGACTGTCAGTGCAATGCAATGAATTGAAAACTTAAGTACACCCAAATATTACTTAGGTTTTCACTGCGGCTAGTAAAACACCACCGACATGTCTGGGGGTCTGTACGATGATTGAGTTTGAGACCGGGGCATGTAGACAAGAATGGGACGCACCAGATGTAGTGGGATGCGAAATGGATGTTCTCGGTAGCATGTGAGACATGGCCAAAGGTCGCAGTGAGTACGACAAAAAAATTGATGGTCCGATGTACACACCAAATGAACATTTACCCAAGTGGCATGATGCCGTCGAGCTTGACAGCTGCCAGCTCGAAGAATGTCCCTCAAATCCCAATGAGCCCTGGTGTGAAAAAGAACCTGGCAAGAGCTCACCAGAGTCAACAGAAGAGTAAACCTCAGGTCGTTGGTTAATGCCAGTACTAGTGGCACATTCGGTTTGCGATAACTTGGAGGCGGTTGGGCAGCAGATCCACATGTGATGTTCTTGAGGAAAGAGTTTAGAAGAAGAGGGTCAGAGATTGCTGACTGTTGTAGTTGCCGGCGACGGAGTCCAGTGGCATGGTGGTGATGAAGGATGAAGTCGAAGTCGGGACGATGGAAACATACCATCAATCAATCAATCGGTTGGATTACCGACGACAAACAAACAAGCAACCCTCTCTCCGGACGACCACCTCATCCTTATCCCCCTTCCAACCACTGCTGCCATCTTACCTGCCGAATATTTGTCAGGGCGCCGTGGCTTATGTACACTACTTCAAATTTCTTCAACATTTGGTCGGTGGCAAGTCGGTGGCAAGCGTCGAACTAAGTCAGGTCAAACCCAGGTGAGTTTTGAGGTGTGTGTATAGAGGTTGGCGGCGCTGATGAATGTCAGCTACGAGTACGTTGTTGTTGTGAAAAGTCCGGCTAAACCGAAGCGGGCGTTCACAAGGACGTACAATTTTTATTTGTTTTATCATGTGGGACGAAACTAAACACATCCCAGAACTTGAGTCGTTCCGGAACTTAAGTCCCTAGACAGGACTTGAGTTTCTGTGGAACTCAACTCCGTGGGCAGAACTGAAGGGAATACAGAACTTGAGTTCGGGGGGAACTTAAGTTTGGGACTCGAGTCTTAACCATGCAAGTACTACATAATCTGTATAAACTGAACTGTGATGGCGAACATAAGTTCTGGTATCCACGAACTTAGGTTGTCTGTCTGCAAGTCTTAGGCTCACTAACTACTTAAGTTCTGAGGGAGGTAGGCATGCAGGGTATATATAGGTTTCTACATGGTACTAGCCACGACTTAAGTACTATGAGACTTGTTTCGGTTCGGACCGCCTAGAACTTAAGTGAACCTAATAAATACTTGCCCTATTTTTGTCTCTCGATATACTCAGTTTTTTTTTTTCTTTTTTCGTACAGTTTTCTTGGTTACTAGTTCAGTTCATTTCTTATCAATTTCGTTTTTATCGTACGTTGGGCTTGCAGAAATCTATAACGCGATACGCAGAATGCATGATTTTTCTTGTCTTTCTCGTACTGTTCAGTATGGTGGTCCCATTTATTCCCGCTCCGTAAAATATTTTGGAAATCCCGCCACGCACAACAGAGCTCTGGATCATATTGATTTGTTTTACACTTACCACAGGTTCAGTGCCCTTCCATAAATCCATCTTTCTGGTCAGACAAAGCATCACGGAGGGAAAAATCGAATTCTTACTCAGCGGTTCCGATTCTAGACAGTTAAACGAGAACCATCGACCAAGCTTGAAACCGCATTATTTCGCCGAGATGCCCGAATCTGTCGGTAATTTCCGCTGTAACATAGGATTACCCTACATTTTCAACCGCTTCCACTAATGGCCAAAGTGGATCTCGGGAGTCGACACTGAGCTTTGGGCCACGCGACCGTCAGAACTCTGCCTTGGATTCAAATGGACTCCGCCTTTCCAGAAGCACTTCACGGATGACCATTACACCCGGACATGCACCCAAGGTCGATTTTCGCCCGCGCACCTTGGCGGTGGTTTGGGTTTCCTTCTAGCATATTGATGGTCTGATTATCATTATCAAGGATAGATATTTCACCAATCTATTCAACTGTAACCATTGTCAAATCCGCCACAGCACAAAGTGCGGGCGGCGTCGATGTTCGGATCGGAGGTCAGGTTTTCGTCGCAGTCTCGTAGATGGCAATGTAATCGACACCTCCACAGGTACCACCTACAGGAAAGAAATATGTCAGAAATCTTCAGAAGGCCGAATCATGTACGTACCGCCGCCGCTGCACGGAGTTTGGCAGTGGGTCTCGCCTTGGAGGGTTCCGCTGGATCCGATGGATGAGGCACAGAAGCACTGGGACTACGGCGAGCCATGTGTCAGTGCAATCGAGTCACCGAAAAAACGAAAAAAAAAGAACTACCCCGTCCTCGACACCGGCGTAGGCATATCCGCGATTTAAACAAATAGTCTGACAACTCGCCACACTGTTTGTGCTGAAGGTCCCTCCGTACCCATTGAGGATCCGGGCGGAGACATTGTCGGAATAACATCCGCGGTACGTCCATGGTGTGACGCACGGCCCCACCACAGCCTCGTAGATGTCAATAGCATTAACACCTCCGCAGGTCCCAGCTATCGGAAATAAATGTCAAGAATCTTCGGGACAGAAAGCACGAGCACCTACCGCCGCCGCCGCACGCCGTGTTGCAGGTGCCTCCGGGGGTTACGCCAGATCTGAGGGACGAGGCGCAGAAGCACTGAACCTGCAGCGAGCCATGTGTCAGCACAACAGAGTGATTGAAAAAAGAAAGACCTACCCCGTCTTCGACGCCTGCGTAGGCATATCCGCGATTTAAACAAGTAGTTTGGCAACTCGCCACAGTGTCTGCGCTAGTGGTCTCCCCGTACCCATTGAGGGTCCGGGAGGAGACGTTGTCGGGATAACATCCGAGGTATGTCCATGAGGTTGTGGTCGGCGCAGAGGCAGGGTCGCAGGTGCTCGTTGAAGTACTCGTACTGGTCGAGGTCGATGAGGTCGTGGTTGGTGTTGTAGTGGTAGTAGTGGTCATCGTGTCTGACGAAGCCGTAGATGTCGAAGTACTCGTACTGGTCGGGGTCAATGAGTCGTCGTTGGGGTCGACGTCGTCTCGGTTGACCAGACTGTGGACGTTAAGGTAATGGTGGCCGAATCTGTCTCGGTGGAGGTCGAGGTAACGGTGGCCGTATCTGTTTCGGTGGACGTCGAGGTAACGGTGGACCAAACTGTGGACGTCGAGGTGATGGTGGACCAATCCGTGGATGTCAAGGTAGTGGTAGAAGTGCTCGTCGTCGTTGACCAAACTGTGCTCGAACCGGTACATGTGCTGGCCGGGGCTGTTGTCACGACTATAAGAGCGGTATAAAAGTTGTTTTCGCAAGATCTAAAATATTCCAACGTACCACCGCGAACCGCAGCCAGTGACAAGCCAGCGACCAGGAGGGAAAACAAGGCATGGAAATCTAAATGAACGAGTGAGATTAACGTTTGAAAGAAGAGTGCGCAGGCCTCACAGAGCGGAGCCATCGTGGTGGGTTTGATAGATCCTGCGACCCTGATGAGTTTTCAGCGGCTTCCTTTTATTCTTCCAGCCTTAGAGAGAGAACATAAGGAGCACGAATCTACATGTAAGCGAGTCGACGACAGACGGCATGAATTATCGGTATTCCGTGGTCGGCGGCTGGAACGGTCAGATCAAATGAAAGTCAGCAACCAGGGCTAACCAGGGCCTGCAAGACAATTTGTTTCCGTGGAGTTTGCAGCTAAATCGAAAACGATATAGACCGTTTCGATTTGCGAGCATAGTTCGGGCCGAGCGGAGTTTGTCGCGTCGCCATCATTCAGCCCGAGCCTTGCTTGTAAAATCGAAACACGTCTAGCGTTTTCGATTTGGTAAACTGACGTTCATTCAAGAGTCTGACGGCCGTGGCGTTCGGCGTACACGACTCCGATCATATGCTGTGTCGGACATCATCGAGGTGAAGTATTTGGCCTGTAAAACGGGCTGAACTCGAGTCCGATGACAGTAACTGGGTGCCCACTGTCACTTAAAGGTATGTGGAATGCAACTATGATTCTGTACGCCAAAATTCAGGCAGAAGGGACGCACTCCGTTCCCGCTGATATAGGAGATTACAGAAAGGCACTAATCCTTAAATTGGTGAATATGATGCCGGCGCAAGATTGGGTCGAGCCACCCTGAGCTGGATTCGTGTCCGCATGGGCGAAATGTCTGCGCCTTCCCGAAAATACGACAGAACGTCGGGGCAAGATCCTCCCCAGCTGGATGACATTTGCAACGAATCTGCCGCAAGAAGTCAAAGATGGAAACGTGATGAGTGAACTCAGAACGCACCGCGCCAACGACGAGAAAATTCCTGGCAGCAGACATGGCCAACAATACGTGGAATGCGCAAACAAAGACGGAGCTCCAGCCGACCTTTCTGAAGAGTATCTGCAGCATCACTAGTCAGTAATGGCGGCAACAGGAATGACCGACGTACCTGGCAGTACATGATGTATATGCACGAAAAAAGGTGCCCCTCACGCCAGCCAACCAGATAGAACGTAAGGATCGCGAATGTGAAACGGGGTACAAATGTCACGCTGTCGGTATCCGGAGCGTCTCCAGAGACAGACGTATGGAAGCTTGGGTATGCCGGAACAAACAGACGCGCGCTTGGATGAGGAAGGGCGCGCGTTCGCGATTTGCCTGCGGTAGGGACATCCAACCGCGTCCGAATCCTGACGGGCGGAAGCCAGAATGCCTGGGCTCGCAGGGCATGAGATTCATGATCATTTAGACCGAGTGGGATGCTGGAGTAAGTAGACGCGTAGACATCAATGTATCCGCGCGCAAGCGCAGCAAAATCGCAGAAAGCATGCAATGTTTTAAAATCCACCAGACACAGATCGTATCGAAAGAGCCTCGGGGAGTAGAGATACGCGTCCGACGCGTAAGCAATTCGCCGTAACCCAAACAAGGCCTGAACCGTTCGTTCCTATGCGTGGATTCGATACCCCAGGGTGTATGAAAGAGATATGAGAGTTAAGCATGAGATGTGAGGCGCAAAAAGCTTGAAGGACGGATGGAGGGACGCGCTCCAAGCACCGACTGGGCAAAGGACGATGGGAGTCAAGAGGATTGATCCGCTGTCAATCAAAACACTGCCACACCTCTTTCTCTTTCATCCACCGAAGTCGCGACAACACGCTGCCGGGTACCTTGGCTCTGCCCGCACGCGCTCCCGCATGCGAAGATGATTTACAGGGCGGTCAACGCTGTCGCGCTCGCCCGCCTCCCTGCCTCTAGAACCTTCCCACCATACCGCTTGAAAACGGACGCGTCGTGCATTCCCACCGCCCTTCTTCCTCGTACCCCCGTCTTCCATCCCAGTCTAGCTCTTTCTCGTTTGTGTCCCTACCCCCCATATATATACAATGTCACCTCTTCCGCGCGCTGCACTCCTCTCACCAGCACCCGTCTGCATTTCTCACCCGTCCTCGTTCCTTCCGCCCGGTTCCTTGCATTCCCCCGTCCCGCCCCATCGGCCGTGTGCATAATCCCCTCTTGTGTCTCGTTTTCGAATCGGCATACTGATTGCTTCGCAGGGAACATCAAAGACGCATATCCACCCGGAATATTCGTTGTTTAGTGCGGCGTCTAGGCAGCTCAGGCTCGAAGAGCGCTACATAAAGGTGTGTACCTCATAGTTCATTGTTCTTCCTGACCCTCTCTGCAGTTGCCTCAGCTCGACTTGCGCGTTAATAGGTAACGCCCTCGTTCTCTAAATGCATCATACGACCTCAAAGTTCAAGCGGGCGTGCCGGCCGTCGCGCACGACGTTGCCAAATTTGTGGGAGGAGGAGAAAATGGTTTCGTTCGTGAGGAATCCAGCCGTTGAATATAAGTGAGTGTGTTTCACTTGCCGGATTTTCCTTCCCGGCGTCCACCCCGTTTCCATTCCCTCCATGCCTGCACCCCATCGACTTTCACTCCCCAAACACGCCGCGCACCTGTCAACCTCTACCCCCGCTTTCCCTCCTCCCGATCTTGGACGAGCCGCGAACGTTGAACAATACTCCGCATACAGGTCAGCGCCACCATTTCCGCCACCGGGCAGCGTCCACAGCTCAATCCCAAGACGTTTGTGGGGACCACACACGATTCCATGTGTGCAATTTGCCGAGCCTCAATTTGTCGCCGGAGCGTGCGAGTTGTGCAGGACAACGTGAGGATCAAGGCGAAGAGCCTGCAGATCTGGCGCCGACAGTACGTTATTTCTTCCACTTCCATTCATTCCCATTCACCTCTTGATATCTGCGTGCCCAGTTCGCAGACGAAGTCAATCCCACGGTATCTTGGTTTCCTTCCGCGCCGTATCGCGTATTTTCAGAGTCCATCGCTCTCGAGATCGGTACGTCTTTACTTTCCAATCTTTCGCATGTTGTGTTTCTCATTCATTCGCTTCACAGATGTCGCGAGGAGAAGATAACATACAGTCTAGGTGCGCCTTCAATTCCCCGTCCTCGCACTCATGGTGTACTGCTCATTTTTTGGGGGTATGCAGATAAACGCCGTTGTTTCCGGAGGGGAAGTAATAACAATAATAACGTGAGTGAGCAACGTGCCCACCGTGTCGATCCTCCCCGCCGTCGTCTCCGACCACGGACCCGCAGAGCGTGCTCGACCCGAGACGTGGCGCCCACGGCCGTATGTAATAGCCATGCAGTACGCCGCGGCTGTTTCTCCGGCCGTTTGGGTGCAGGGAGGATCAAGGTCGAAGAGGAAAGAATTTTTGTACCGCCGGTGCGTGATTTCCGCTCCGTTCCTTTTTCTTCCCCGTTGATATTCGCGTGTCGCGGCGGCAGACGTCTCCGACCCACCTCTATCTTCATTGCCACCGCCGGGCGTCCGCTTCTCGAGTGACCGGTCTAGATAGGCACGGGATGCCTCCACTTTTCAATTATCCAACCACCATGTTTCTCTTTCTTTGTCTGAAGTTTGAGCAGATGTCACCCCGTATCACTATTCGATGGATGAGCCTAACTCTGGTGGGATGCCAAGTATCGGTACTCGGGACTGGCATCTTTAACCACCAGGGGGACCATTCACGATGGGTGGATCGGAGCAGCGTTTTGGGGGCCTACTCTACCAGTGCGTGCCTCAGTCTCATTTTCTTTTATCTCTCTCCCCCTCTGCGGTGACCGTGCACGGGCTGTGTGCGCGGAATACCTCCCGTCAGTTCGTTCCCCTACGCCAATCCCAAACCCACTGCTTCGAAAAAACGGTGGCATCATGTTCGTCTGCACTTGAGGATTTTAATCAAGGCTTGCTCTTGCACCGCCGTCTCGTGAGTTATGAATGCCCCTTTAATGCACCATCAGGGCAATTCTCCACCTGGGCGACACCGATGCGTAGCACAAGGGAGCGACGTTGCTGCCGCCCTCAGCGCGCACGTAGACCAGATGGAGGGCATAGCCGACCCTGGCGCATACCGATGTCTCGTCTATTCGTGCGCTCTGTGTCGAGAGCCGCGTTGTGCCCGTGCGCCTGAGCCGCGATTCAGCAAGCACATGACGCTACATTTTTGTCTATTATATTAATCCCACTGCAAAATTGACGTCGTTATGGGTCTTCTGAATGTCTCCCCGCCCTCCTTCCTCTGTTAATGCCACATCGCAAGCGCTGGCCACTGCGCATACTGCTTTGTTGCCTTGCGTACCAACTTCTTTTTCTCTAGCACCCAGAACAGGCTCCCCTTGTCCTTACGAGCTTTCCTTTGGGGCGTCACCGCCATTCGCTCAAATCCTACTATTGATTGGCATTACTTCAGATGGTCGGAGCCGCTACTCGCGGTTGAGATGGTCGCGAATCCCTCGTTTAACGACCACACGAAACCTCTTGTCTCCGAAATGTAATCGTCCTCCCCATCAACTCCACATGGTCACTCCTTCTGACAGGCTCACGCGATATATTCCAGCTCTTGGATAGCCGCTTCCGCAGCAGCCGATGCGGCCATTGCGATTGGTTTGCAGGTCGTCTCACGCCGAGGACCACTCCCGTTTCATGGGCCATCGTTTTATTTGTCATTAGCCTCCCGCCATTTTGCTCCGTGATGTTACGGGCCGGTGTCATCCGTACAGCCTTCTCAATCGCCGCTCGTTGTCCATGTCTAACTACTGATTCACACCCAACAAACCGTGAGTTTACTGAATACTTTTGCGAAGGATCCAGCTCATTTGTTGCGTAGTGTCTGCGGCATCTAAAATGCGGAGCGCGTTGCAACAATTCTACCCTTAGAAGAGGGCACCCGGGCCGAGGTTCTCGGATATCAAAGATATAGGATTGGAATATAGATGAATTTCGAGAATAGTAACGACTATGGGTTCGGGTCAGCGAAGGTGAATGAATAGGATTGGCAAGGAACACACTTAAGTCCTCAGTATCATTGTTTCTGCATTCAAGGACACGAAGCAAGACAGCGCAGAGGTAATATCTGAACACATCAGGTTGGTATGGCCAAAAAGTGATTGAAAGAGTCGAAATAAACTCAGGGCATGGGTAAATCTAGGTGAATCAAGTCAGTAGAGTAATGGAAACGGAGTTGAATACAACACACCTCGGAGTAAGGAAGTTGTTCAAGGAAGCAAGGAAAACGAGTAGAAAAGACGAGGTCGGTGGAAAGGCGAGTGGAAATTGAAATGCCAAATGTATTGGTGGTATGTTGAGGGTGGATTCGGAGAAAGTCCACGAGGAGAATCTATGAATGAGTCAGTAAGGAGGACCCTAGCTATCTAATCCTGGAATGTGGCACCACATTCTCGGATTAGATAGATAGGTCAAGGAACGCTGGACGAAGGGCGTCGATTAAGACTTCTTCATCGCCAGGTGTGGTCTTGCCAAGCGAAATACGAGCTGGACGAAGAGCGAAGATGTCGCATATGCAAAATCGGCCCGTGTGCCTGAAACTCCCCATGCTAACCGGTTCCGTCGACAGCACAGCTTGGAGGAAGCAGCGCCTTTGAAGCCGGGTATGATAGAATCCCCTTGTTTGAACTGACCATGGCCCTACTTTTGAGACGTACGTATAGAACATCCGTGACTGCATGCCTCATCCACACATTTCTGCTCGCATGTCTCACCAACCCGAGGTTGTCCAGAAGGCTCAAGCAGAAGTCGTCGGCCGCTCGTTTCATCGTGCGTGCCTATTTCTCGTGTTCCAACCACGCATCCAGGCTTCGTTGAACCGCACACGGGATGCTTGGAACCACACAAAATTCGAACAGCCCGAAACAAGATCCCAATTGCGATCTTTGAGCTCAGCCGAGAAGAAGCCATCCGCCGCGGATATTGGACCGGGGATCCGGGCGATGATCCCAACGTCGCTGCAGATCCTTTCTACGGATACGATGGGCACGCACCGCTTCCACCCATCGCAGAGCAGAATGGTGAGCCACAGGCTACTGCAGATGAGCCGGTTGGGATCGATGCGGAGAGGGAGGCTGGTATTTGTATCAACGACGATGAGAAGTTGGACGATGTCCGGGAATTGATGGAGGACTTTGACTTTGGCAGGGACGACGAGAACTGGGGAATTGATGTTTACTGTTGAGCTGTACTAGTTCTCACAGCTAGAATGGACGCCTTGGAATAGATTTCCATACTACTGGTACAAGGGTGACTCTCGGCGTGAATCGTAACGGGGGAGGTGGGGACAGAGTCAAGAGTAATTATAAGGGAAGCCTTTATGAAACCGTGCCCGGTGCCAACCTGGACGTCCTGGCCATCGTCATCGATCATGCCCGAACTCGGTGCAAGCGGGACGCCGAAGCAGACTAGACGCCCTAACAATAAAACTCGTACCTCGCTTGTCAGGAAAATCAGGACGGAACTTGAAACTTTACGGTGGAAGATGCGCATTTATCATCGATGAAAACCCATTGCACGAGACTAATAATTATGGGTCTATTTTTGCTCCCAATGAGCCGCATACTCTCCGTCCGACAACTCGCAAAAGACGGAAAATTCTTCTTCATAAGCATTAGCCACGTCGTCTAGTCCAGATCTCCGTGAGAAGCCGCGCCAGCGATACAAGCCTAAGGCAAAGTCAACTTACTGGCACCAGTGATACAGCCCTCGCAGACCGAATCATCGAGCTTGCGCCAGTGGAAAAGGAACTCCTCGCCGTTGAGCCAAAGCGATGTGAGGAAAGGACACCGCTCCTTCAGCTCCTGGACCAAAATATCCCATATGGGCTCCTCTCCAGCGGGATTGCACCCTTCCCGTTCTTCGTATTCGCAGTCCCATATGAACTTCCAGGAAATGACGAGGCGCTCGAGGGTTGGTGGCAGAGCAGGAGTATCAGGGAGCGCTTCGAAGAATGGAGATGCCTGTGAGTGATCAGACTGGGCAGAGGATCATTGTCGACTTGACGCACCAAGTGATCGTCACTGGGGTTGAAAATATATATGCTCACACGGAACTCCGTTAGTAGAGGGAAAACACAACACAGTTCATTAAATTTGTCGTCATCGAGGCTGTCGAAGGTGACTTCGAGAGAGGTGATGCTCTGGGCTGGTACTTTCCGGAGCTCAGCAATGAGAGCGTCCGGGCTGCACTGGGTGATTGTGAGGCGAGTAAGATTGCCGAGTGGGACAAATATGGGGAAGGTCTTGCAGGGACCGGTGTAGTCCCTGAGAGCAGGCAAAAGACAGACGGCGTTGCCCGACACTGATTCTCCCAAGTCCAAAATCTCCAAGGTCTGAATAGCGGGAAACTTTGCCAGGATATCCAGATCTTCGAGATCCATGGCAGCCGATAGTTTCCAAACGTGGGGGAAGGAGGTCACGGGTTGGGTAATTTCACGAAAGCTGCTGGCACTCGCATTGACAGTCAGCTCGCGAAGGCATCCGGACGCAGGATGGGGATCCACGGATTCCTGTCGTTTACATTATTGATCCAGCTGTAGGTGGATGCGGATAACGCCTCTGAACCGTTGTTTGCCTGGACCCCATCTGCTACGGTGCAATTCGTGAGCTGCAGGCTGTCTAGGCCTGAGAGGCGGCACAGGGTCGCTCGCGTGAACTCGATTGAATCTGCGCGGAGGTCGCGCAGACCGGTAAAGCGCGCCAGCCTTTCCAGAAACAAATCTAGGAAGACATTGTGTGGCCCTTCTGCCCAGTACCAGGACTGATAACGCTCCGCAAGCTTGTCCCAGGGGGAGATATTGCAAGAGCGAACCAGTGGGGCGATTTCGTCAGAGCACCAAAAGTTTAGGCGGGCGAGAGATTCCTCATATTTGCCGGCCGGCGGAAGCCGGTAGTAAACACCGAGAGAGTAAGGGTGAAAGTGGAAATTGGCGAAAAGAATCGGCCGCGAAACACGGCGGAAGGTGGGATAGGTCAAAGAAAGATCTTTGAGAGTTTCCCGGGGCAGACGATGGAATATCTCGAGCCAGACATCATCTGGAACGCCATCCCTGAAGTCCATGGTGAGAGCAAGAGACAAGAGCGTGGCCATTGTTTGGCGAGTACTGCCATGTTTCCCGCTGATGTGTTGGATCGGATCACTGCCGCGCAACGAATCATTCAAGCGTCGGAACTTGGTCGGAACAAGCCTGCCATGGGCAAGCCTTCGATCATCGGCAGCCTTGGAAATTGGAATGCACTGAAATCCTGGTTCAAGTTTCAACAGTGAAGACTCGTTGTTCATGTTGTGGACCTCGCGAGTATAATCAACCCCCCCCCCCCCTCCCCCCCTAGATTAACCGTTCTTTAAGATTTTGCTCATTCGGCTGTGCTATTTCCCCGTATATCCATTGATTATTAACCTTTCTTTAACGATTTCCTTGCTCGGGCTGTCCTCTTTCTCCATATATTCATCCTCATTTGCTTTCTCTCGCTCTTCCTACTGCGTTAACTCCGACTTTCTGTGCTTTGCAACACAGCCTTTTCATTTGCGACAGAACAGCTGTTGCCACCCGTGCCGTTACGGCCACGGCCGTGGAAAAACGGCCCGTCGAATGGTTGTGACGGGACGGGACGGTCAACGGCACGGCCGTGACGGCCGTTAAACGGGTCTATGGGATAATTTGGTCTCCGCTCCCTCCAGAGTTGCATCTCTGGGTGTTAAATAACTGAAGCACTCAGGTAAGCTCATCAGGGTTAGTTTTGGATGGTGAGAGACACATATACCCTCAAGGACATCATTTTCTTCGTGTAGTTGACCAGATTTGAAGCTCCGCTATCATTTTCGGCAAGTGCCGTAGGTGCGCCGAAAGCTCAACTGCAGTCATCTCAAGAGATCAAGATGGCTATGGTGCGTAAACAATGTATCGCGGAAGACATGAAGGCAATGCTAAGCAGAAATACCCCTCAAAGAGGGCATCTGGCCGAGAAAGTTAGCATACCCGTTGAACGGCCGTGACGGCCGTGTTTCACGGGCCGTCGAACTGCCCAAAAAAATTGCTACGGAACGGGCACAGCACCCGTTGCACGGGTGCCGTCGAACCGTGGCCACGGCCACGGGCGGCAGCCCTAAACAGCTGACTTATGCTCAGTTCTTTCGTGACCGGACGCAGCGGATCGCAGTTGCTGTTGCCTGCGGCTCAGTGCGATTCAATTCATCCTGTCGCGAGGCCACGTATTCCTCCCGGAAGAACCTCGACATATAAAAGCGGCGCTACTGTCGTGTGGAATTCTGACGTTTTCCCGCTTTGCTCATCCTCACGCAATCAATCCTAGTTTTGATCTTATTTTCGTTTAATTTCTCTGGCTACAGCGCTCCATCATTTGGCTCCCTGCGGCCAAATCTATTGTAGACTTAATGTAGGGGTGAGAAATGGGTATGCGAGACAAAAGCCAACGCCAAAGACAAGCTGTGTAGATGGAGCATGAGCCGGCGAATAAATGAGGCGGAAAGCTAACTCAGTGAGAGGCAACGGGCTTAGCCAACACTTCTTCTGCAGTGTCGAATCCATTATTCCGTGCCAAATAGTCAACGTTGCTGGGAAGATAAACAGGTGGAGCTCATGTACCGCGTCAGAGTTTCCACGACCACTGATCTCCAACACAATCGGGAAAGTGTGGCGTCTACCGAGGAACGTCATGTCATCCATGGACCCGGGGATGTACATCCACAATCACGGTAATGACTTCTGACTGCGGGATGATCTTAGAATCTGGAGGGTACCTGGATACGGGTGTTCATCTCGAGGAAAAAGAAATCCCCTGCGTGATTATTTACCAGGAACTCGACCGTTCCTAAATAGACTATGTGTTCCATCGGGAAAATTAACGAAAGAAATGTACCTGCCGAACTGTATGTAATTCACAGACGCACCCAACCGAGTTGCGGCTGCGCACATCCTCGCCCTCAATCCGCAGAGTTAATGTGACACTTGAGATCTAGAATTAATAGAATTACCTGGACGCCCAACTAAGAACGGACTAGGTGTCTCCTCGATAATCTTCTGGTGCCTGCGCTGGATGCTACATTCTCGTTCGCCCATGCACACGATATCTCCCTTCCCATTCCCGAAAATCTGGGCAGTACGCAAGTAGGTTTCCCCGGGACCCGAAGCACGCACCTAAATTTCAATGTGCCTGGCAGAAGGAAATTAGCGCTCCAACAAATACGCCGCCGTAATTGAACAGAACCTAATTAATCATAACTATCGTTAGCAACCTCCTACCGCCAATTCAGTCCAACGTACGCAAAAGTACCTCAGCACGCTTGTAACCCCCGCAAACACATCCCTAAGCGCACCCTCGTCCCCTCAAATAACCATCCACATTCCCTGGCCCGCTGCGCTCGTCTTCAGCATAACCGGATACCCAATCTGCGCAGCCACCCCAGCGCCGCCCCTCGTCTGAGACGAGTCCCGTTGAATCTGGCACAGATGACTCTGGCCTCCATCGCGACCTCGCGCGCGAGATGCTTCAGCTTCATGGTCTTCATAACGCTGGGGGTCGGGCCGAGCCAGGTGATGTCCGCGTCGATGGCCGCTTGTGCAGAGGCCGCGTTCTCACACAAGCATCCGTACCCTCCGTGGAGGAGGGTAGCCTGGTGCGCGTGGCAGAGGGCGAGGATGCGCGCAGCGTAAAGGTAGGCAGTGGACTCCGATTCCGTTTCGGATTGCGGCGCCTCGTCGGCGAGGGTGACGTGCGGGGAGAGCGCGTCAGAAGAGGTCTAGATCGCGACGGTCGAGATGCCTTCGGCCTTGGCTGTGCGGATGATACGGAGGGCGATTTCGCCGCGGTTGGCGACGAGGAGTTTGTGCATGGTGGATGCTGATTGAGAGTGGGATATGTCGGTGACACCGCAGAAGGAAATCAAGAATTATGAATGGAACCTCAACCATCTGACTCGCGGCAAGATAAGAAGAATGGACGCAGCTTCCAGCGCAAAATTCAATGTGAGCAAAACAGAAGTTATTCCTGTGGGGGCCCCGGAATATCGCTCATCCATGATCCAGTCCAGGCGCCTGAACGACGAAGATGCAGGAATTCCATCAGACATACACATCGCTAAGGATGGAGAATCAGTTCATATCCTTGGCGGCCATTTAGGAAATAAGATTGATAACTTTGTAATGTGGACACCGGTTGTTGAAAAAATAGATGCTGCCCTTGTACGTTGGGAGGCGCTTCACCTGACACTAGAAGCACGCTGTCAAGTAATACAAATTACTATTGGTTCCATGACCCAATATTTGACGCAGGCAAATGAAATGCCGCCGCAGATTCGGGACCATCTGATGAAATCGCTACGGGAATATTTGTGGGATGGGAAATCCTCCCCGTGAGCCTTGAGATGTTAATGGCCCCGAGAGAGATGGGGGGAAAGAACCTCCTTGACCTCAACGCCAGAAATGATGCTCTCCAACTAATGAAGCTGAAGACCTACCTTGAACTAGTGTTGCCGCGACTCCAAAAGTCGAGTCACGACTCAAGAAGTCGACTTCAAACGACATTCGACTTGACTCGACTCGACTTGGTCACATCCAAGTCACTCGAAGTCGACCGAAGTCGACTCGAGTCGATGGAGTCGCGGATTTTTCAAATGTGTATTCCCAGGCTCCTAACGATAGAGAGGGCGTCAATTTAGGTCGGATTTATCTCGGGATGGTATGGGGGTAAGATATTACTCTTTGTCAAACCACATCAGAGCCTTATTTGAGAAACTCTGAATGGTGGGACTTCTTCCAATTATTAATGGACAAGCACTTACTTTCAACACATGGCCGAAATCATATCCCCTGAGCTCAGAAATTCGACCTTGTATACTTGTTGCGATTTTCTTCCCTCTTGAGATCAGTAAAGGTCTGTTACACGGTGTTTATAACCCAATTTAACTACCTATCTACAAAGGCCGACTCGAGCGACTCCAAGTCGACTCCAAGTCGAGCAAGTCGACTTCTGCCGACTCCGGAGTCGAACGGAGTCACGCCAAGTGACTCGACTCGACTCGACTCAAGTCGACTTCATTAAGTCGACTTGGGGAGGTGGAGTCGGGAGTCGCGGCAACACTACCTTGAACTTGAATCAGAAGAGCGGGCCACTTGGGCCTCTTTGGAGTCGTATAGTACCTCGTCAGTTCGCGAGATGTGCAAGCTCGTCAGTTGGTGCAGGATCGTCGTCACTTGATCGTGTAAGTTCGTCTGATCAGAACTAAGCGGAAGAAAGCTCGTCGGATGTGTTCCCGTGCTCCAAAATTGGTGCAAGTTCGTCAGATAGGCTTCGAAGTTCGTCGGAAGTCCCAATTCGGTGAAACATTCCGTAATCGATTGGCGCCTGGTGATGCGTCTATCGATTCTTGTCCTCTCCCATCATCATCTCGTCCTGCCCCACGCTCTAAGAAATTTCGTGGTGCGTACTCAGTCCCTGGACATGGACACTCTTCAACAGTCACAAATATGTACAGGCGGCATGGATGGGTCTCAGTTTCCGGCGTACCTTTGGGAGAGCAGCAGCGAAACGCAGCGGCGGTACATATGCCCCACTTTATTTTGAGTTCAGTGATCTCACCAGCTAGTAGACCGCCGCCCCTTGTCAACGCGGCTTCAGTTGCCGGCGGATTGTCATCGTTTGAATTTCCCGGTACGTTGCCAGCCACGCGCGGCCCGCGGTGTGCTCACGCTGTTCTGTCCCCAGCCGATTACGATCCCTCGGCAATACCGTCGATGGATCCAACCGGCTTCTTCGCCCACCCTCTACCTCCTGGTGCGTGAAAAACTGTTGAATATCGCCTACTCCGATATTAATCTCTGTTCAGATTTGTTTCCCTTTCATCCTGAGTTGCCAGCATCGGCCTCGTGGGATGGCACATCGGCTTCTTCCTGGCTCCCGGCGTCCACACAGCAACCGAACGAGTGGGACGACCGCTCAATCCAGCCCCTCTGGGATGATCTTGTTTCCAGGTGGGACAGATGGTCCGATATCCCGACTGCATTCAGCTAATATGATACGTACCTGCGGCATTTGTAGCTTTCAGCCAGCAGCCACGCGGCCCCTTCCACTGGTTCAAGTGCAGGAGATCTATTTGATGACGGCTATGGGTAACTTTCATGATTTTGCGCGCAATTTTCACCCGGGTGAATCTTTGATTACAGCATCGATCTCCTGATGGCGGCAGCTCGACCCCCCTTCCACTGGTTCGAGCGCAGGAGATTTATTTCATGACAGCTACGAGTAAGTCTCACGATTTTGCGCGACTTTCTGCCGCTCTCATCTTCTACGTCAGCAGTTGATGAGGCTTCGGACATTGCAGGCACGCGGCGTGCATCTACACGCAAACGCACGCAAGCGGAGTCGGCTATCGCGGCTTCCAGCTCTTCCACCTCTTCCAGCAAACGTCGGAAGAAGCTCGAGGATCCACTGGCTGGATGGGTGGTGCAGGATCCCGACACTGGTGAGGAGCTGACCGGGAAAGAGTGGGTCGAACGGTACCCAGAGGAGTTCAAAATGCGCTACAAGGACCACCAGCGCTACCTTGATTACCTCGCACAGTCGGTATCAGATTCGTAGATTGAATGTTCGTACATATGCGCAAAATCTCATGCTTCTGTGACGACTCAGCTGTTTAGTTCTTTAGAGACTTTACGTAGAGTAAGAGTTAACTCACAGTTTTGGTCGGAATTGCACCACGCACGGCCGCCAAATTTCAATTTTGTGTAACAATGTCTTGTCGCAGCGTGGCGGTTGAATACTTTTAGGTCCATCTGTATCGTATCTGCGCATAACGCCGCATCTGAGCCCCAAGAAGGTAAATTTGCGAGCCATAAAACCCGCGCACCTCGTCGTGGTCCGTGGGTGGACATATTTAAACGCCACCAAATTTGGAATTTGTGTAACAAGGTCGTGTTGGAGCACTGTGATTGGATATGTTTAGGTATTCTACCTATGCATTAAAGGCAATTTAGGTGTTCAAACGGTAGCCGTAAAATCTGCGCCGATTCGATAAAAGCCGATGAAATGGACGACGCTATCCTTCACAGTCGGAGTTATTGTGATTGAACTTTTCAAAGGATAGTTCAAGGCTTGGGTTGACGTCGAAGAGATCAAGGGAGGCTCTCAAATTTCACGGCGTCTCGACCATGTTTTCCCGTGGAGCACGGTCAACAACGTGCGTGAGTTTGCACACGGGGTCTACTCCGTCATTCAACTTCAACGCGATGTCCACCTGAATGCTTGCCAGGATGGACTCTCGCGCTCTGGTCAACAAGGCCCTTCCCGGATCTCAATCCTCCCCGCGGTCTTGTTTTCTCTTCTATGAGCCAGCTGCCATGTTCACCCTGATTCAACGGTATACTAAGAGTTATGATGGGTCGTCATCGAGTAGAAAATAAGAAATAGACTTTCGGTGTCCAACATTCATTCAACCGGATTCTCGCTTCTGGCGAATCATAAAAGCAGAGTTTTTCATCCTGCATCGCTCCTGCTTTCAATCAGTACAGAACGGAGAGATCTTGATCCTGAATCATGCTTGGCACATCCACTTTTTGTTGAGATGTCTGTTGGCATTCCAGCTCAAACTTAGCTGAGATATATTGCACCGGTGCCGAGCATCTCGGGATACACTCAAACCTCAATCTTCCAATCATTTCAATAGATCGGAGAGCTCTAGAATGGTGAGTCATATTATCTACATTAATCTGAAGTAACAGGTGTTTGATTCACCGCACAACATGAGTTTGAATCCTACGATATAGAGTACAACTCTAGTCAAAGAAATCGACCAAAGGGATCTGTACCCACACACATTTTTTTAGTTCCTCCTCCTCTGATCTTTTGTGATTTTCACGCATCTTACCATCTATCATGAGTCGAAATATATATGTGGGGTGCAGACACCGTCTGTAATCCATTTGAGCCCATCAATCCAGTTTTCTCACGGTTCACCAGAGTCACCAGATTCATGTTTCGCAATCGCGATGCCGCAATGGTTTCAATTCTCACCACTGAGGAGGACCAGGAGTTTGTACAGCCGCCCCATGCGAGCTGGGTGGGAATATGCACGGTTTATGCTGCAGACTGATGTATAAGGCACCTGTAATCAATACTTGGCCTCATGTCTGCTCGCATCTGACGAAGTTGCACTTTGACAGCACCCCATTTAGCATGCGACAAGCTTGTATCGCAAGCCGACGAACTTACGCACCATCCGACGAATGTTATGTCCACATCCGACGAAGTGACGAAGTACGTGAGGGCTCGCCTCTTTGCTCGATCGGCGTCTTCAAAAAATTGTAACAATCGACTCAAGAGCCGATGACGACTCCCTCGTCAACTCGTTCTACCAGGACTGGAACCCAAATGAGAGAAAATGGCCAAAACGGCATAAAGCGATGCTCAAATGCGCAAAGAAATATGGGGTGGAGTTTGATCTGCTATCCCCCTCTCGCGAAATCATGGGTAAAATGCCGCTATGGCACCACTCCGGGCAAGACCCAGCTCAGACACAAACTAATAACTCAGAGGCCTGCAAATGCCTCCGCAATAATCATGGTGTTATTTTCGTTGAGGACGGACTTAATATACTCGACAGAATAAATGACCAGACTCACCGTGCCTCTGCAACATGCAAATGTGTGGCCTGCAGCCAGGACAGAAGGTCCCGTGGCTGCGAAAACCCGGCTGCCTGCACCTCAGCCGTTGACCGCAAACTCTCCCGTCTTCTGCCAAAATGGGACCCGAGAAGACCACAGCAAAACCTCCAGGTTGTCCCTGATGCGGAACTTCAGCACACTTTCAAGCCCACCTCAGGCCACCACCCTCCTAGATGGTTTCAGGGTTTTCACCCGTGAGCCCCGAGTGGAGAATCCCACCCAACCGCCTGCACACCCGCAACGGGAGCCCCCAACCCATGGAGAACCTCTCTCTGTCTTTGTGGGTAGTGCTGTTAGCCGAGATGACAACGGTGTCACAGTAGCAGGAGGTGGAATTTGGTACGGCACAGATGACCCCCGAAACAAGTCTTTCCGGCTACAAGAAGATCAACCACAGGCTGCGCAGACCGCAGAAATTATAGCCACCCTGTTGGCAGTCCAAGGTGCATCCAGGGAACGGGCCCTCATTCTTCACAGCTCCAGAACCACGGTCCCAGTCGCTATGTCATGTCTCCAGACCACAGAAGACAGAGGGTGGATAAAAATTGCCAATAAAGAGCCACTACGGGCTCTAGCCTCAGAACTGAAAGCTAGAACGGGACTGACCATGTTTGAGGATGGAGACCCCAGAACAAATAAGCTGGAACTGGAAGGACGAGCAGGAGCTACCTTACTTGCAAATAATGGATGCCGGGACCTGGAGCCAAGGCGGATTAACTTTGAAACAGATCCGGCTTTTACACTGCGCGGGGCCAAGCTAAAGAAGTTAACACAGGCTATAGCATATGCCGGGATCAAGGAGCGCAAAGCTCCTGTATTGAGAAAATCTTCGGTTAACAACGTCTCACAAGTGATCACAGCAATCAAAAATGTTCTCGACTACTCGCCCACCTCTGCTCAGGTCTGGAAGAGCATCCAACACAAAGATTTCACACGTCAAGTAAAGAATTTCCTCTGGAAATCACTCCACTCTGCTCACCGGATTGGAGCCTTCTGGAAACATATCCCGGATTGCGAAAAGCGCGCAATCTGCCAGTTCTGTAATGAACTAGAGGATCTCGAGCACATCCTCTTAAAATGCAAACACCCAGGCCAGGACTTGGTGTGGAAGCTCGCAAAGGATCTGTGGCTGCGGAAGCACCCCATATGGCCGGAGCTATCACTGGGCAGTGTCCTCGGATGTGGACTGGTAACTATCTCAGATGAGAAGGGCCGTACTCTACCAGGTACCTCACGCCTTTACCGAATTCTGATCTCGGAATCCATTTTTGTGATCTGGAAAATCCGTAATGACTCCGTGATTGGACAAGGTGGAGACCCTATACCAGATAACAAGATCCACAATAAGTGGCTTCATGCTATCAATCTCCGCCTTAAATCTTAACCAACCGTACGAAATACGGCAAGCAGAACTCTATTAAGACTTCCCTCGTACTCCAAACCTGGAGCTCGACACTTGCAGACGAGAACAAGCTGCCAGAAAATTGGATCAGAGAGCCCAAGGTTTTAGTGGGTACCGAACCCCCCTCATCGCATCCCGCTCCCCAGCCCTCGGGCAGGAGAGGTCGGAATTGATAGGTTCAGAGCCCCACACTGTTGCATTCCGCTTCGTGCTTAGTGCATTCCCCTGGGCGGTGGTTTTCCATATTATATTTATTTTGACTCCTCTCTCGGAGGTTAATGACCTCTGTTCCTTACGCATTCTGGAAACTAACCAATTGTTAGTTGTCCCGTCTGATTTCATACCACCAAAAAAAAAAAAAAAAAAAAAAAAAAAGAATGGACTATGGCGGTCCAAATGCACATTTATTCCGCCGCAACTTTTTTTTGAAATTTGAACTTCTCCGCAACTCTTTTTGTGCTTTTGAGGTGTGCCGCATCTTTTGACGTTTCCTTAGATGCCAAAAAACAGTTGCGGCAGAACGTCACTTGCCGCAACTTTTTTTACTTCTAAGGTGCCGCAACTTTTTTTTTCTCGCCTATTTTTTTATTGCATATATAGTGGGATACAGAGTCCACATGACTCCTATTCAATTCGGCAACTCACAACTACAGAAAATGAAGTCAGGGTTCACTGTCCGAGATGACCGATGGGAATTACTGGTTCAGTGATTGAGTGCCGAGATGCCGACGCTGCCGTCATACTGGTACTTTCCGAATTCCCTACACCGGTGAACAAGGGAAAAGCAGGTTCGGTGGGTAGCATATTTACAATCATGAAGGCTCACACTTCGAGGACACAGCAGCTACTGTTTTTTGGTCGATTTCCGAGTGTAGGTTGAATCCTTGATGTTGACAAGATGTGCCGTCGCTTCGCTCCGGCTCAAGTATACGTTGGAGGTTCGTCGCTCGCGTTCACACATTGAAAGAAATATCATAACAACGAGCGTAATATACTACCCAAGAGTCATCTCATCAGACGAATGTACGCACTGGGAAGTGCCCATGAAATTACGGTGGGCAGGCGAGCACTGCGCAGGGTAAGGCTTCGACATACAACTCAATGCCCCAAACAACCAGTGCCATGGTATTTTCATCGACAATCCAGCACCTGAAGTCAGTGACATCCTTCAGCAGAATGGCGGCGGCACGTACCAGATGAATATATTCGCGGATATGCCTGGACGTTATTCCGTGCTGTGCCAAACTTGAGTCGGTCTGCACACACACACAGAGAGCGCAGATATATCTTTGCAAAATGAATTGGTTCTGTCGACTGAAGATAGCCCGCAGCCTAAAAATCGAACACATGGATGGTCAGAAGGGCAAAATATGGAGCGAAACACAGACTCAGCTATGTAATGACTGGGGGACCGATAGAAAGATTCCGAGCTACTCTGTAGGGAGGACTTAACGGATTCGAGGATCCAATAGGCTAGGGCTACGCACCTTTCAGCTACATATTGAACATGGAGACGATCATCAGTGATGTCAGGGGGGCTTGGAAAATATTTGCTGTTGCAATGTTCAGTTGATTCAATCCCAGTCACAGTAGATATTGAATAACTTACGGATCTGGCTACGCATCAGAAGCCGTGAAAGATTGTGCTGCGTCAGATGCCAAGCAGGTCCTGGGCATAAAATTGTTGCAATCGCTTGACATTCAACACTCGAGGGATCTTGCGTATCAAGCTTTTGAACACGTCGAGTTTCATGCTCCTGGACAATGGTCTTGAGGAGGAGTCTTGCATGGAAAGGCCGAGAGGTCTTGCGTACATTGAGTGGTTGAAAGACATTAGGATCTTGCTAAGGGCTTGAGGAGCGTGGAGCATATCGTGGTTGATTTTGCTACAGTAGGCGCCGGTGTTGATGTAATGGGTTACGGGAGCGAAAGATCTCGATCTTCGTTCAGGCTTGCTGAATATTGCGAGTACTTGATTCATGTTAGGACCGCCCGAGAAAGCAGCGTAAGAAGGCCGATGGAGGGGGATGAAAGTGCAGAAGGGCGCGATGGTGATGGGGGAGAAAGAAGGAAGCGATAATGGACCAGCGGCCTCTTTGAGCGTCCATCATAGTAAACTGCGTACTTAAGCGGCACGTCATACGGGCGGAACTCGACAAAGCTACTTAAACTCTGACGAGGCAGTTCATCTCGAAGACCCCAAAATGGACTAGATTCAACGGCGTCACTGCTGCGGCGCGGTTGGAAGAGACTTAAGTTCGGGCACAGTGAGAATATGAACGATAAAAGGGAAGAGATAACAATCTCGGAATGCTGCGGGCACTTGGGCGCAGCTGTTCATGGGATTTTTGAGTGTTGAAATTCAAAGCAAGAACAGAGAATAACGGAAGGGGTTAGCCTGGATGGGGATGAAACCAAAGAGACGCAAAGAATCGCGAGGATAATCGTTAAAGAACGGTTAATCCTTGAAGTGTGTGGTGCTGGATTATGAGTGATTTTCGAAGGGTTTTGAATGTTATCTCTATTCTTTCAATCCGAATGTATCCAGACTTGATCTGCAGCATTAGTTCCGCATACTGTACCGGTGTGTATGGTAGCAACCGTAACGCGTAACGCAGGCCCAAAAAGTTGCCTAAATCGCGCCCGTAACGCAAAAATTCCGACTTTGGGAGCTCTTTTAGGCTATTTTTCGAGCCTGCGGCGCCGGTATTGCCTTTTTAGGACGGTCCGGACCCAAAAAAGGCAACCGGTTGCTAACTTTTGAAAGTTAGCAGGTGTAATGCAGCCTCAGCAGTTGCTACCATACACGCCGGTACAGTAGGTGAGCAACCGCTTTGACCGAGAACAGGTCTCTAGGTTGGTTGAGTGTGGAAATCAAATTCAAGAGCTATGGGCATGTGGTGGGCATATCAGAAGCGGTGGTAAAGTGAGAAACAATTAAGTTCGGGCAATATACTCGTCTACTCGAACGAAAGACAACAGTGCCGATATGACGACAGGAACGGCATCTCGGCAACTAAATGCCCAAAATCGGCAATTCCCTTCGGTCATCTCGGACAGTCAACCCCGACCTCATTTCCTGTAGTTGTGAGTTGCCGACTTGAATGGGAGTCATGTGGACTCTGTATCCCACTATATATGCAATAAAAAAATTGGCGAGAAAAAAAAAGTTGCGGTACCTTAGAAGTAAAAAAAGTTGCGGCAAGTGACGTTCTGCCGCAACTTTTTTTGGTATCTAAAAAAACATCAAAAAGAGCTTTCTGTGCGCAATCTGGCCGTTTTGGCTATTCTTTTGAACATCACCTTCCAGCAGAGCTGAACGGCAGCGTCCCGGGTGAAAATTTGCAGGAATCGATGGGAAACACAAACATATATATCGTGGGACATAGGAAACATCCTCTGCGGACGACCCTGGGGCACATAGGAAGGTTTCAGCTTCTCTCCGATTCTTTACCTGAAAAAAAGGGGGATTAGTTAGCAGAACCGATTCTTCTAGATCGGCCCCGCACGCTACCAGATACGAGAAATATACTGTGACGAACATGTGAACTCCTAACTCGGACCTCCCTCATGATGTGCACAATTAAGCCTGGTATTGAATGAGTGAGCTATTGGTTTGGATTGAACCGAGGACCTGGAACATTTCCTTGCCGTGCGGAGCGGATTCAGCACCTCAGAATTGCGACATGTATCATTGTCGGAAGCGCTGCACACGGAAAGCGCGCCAAATCGAGGTTAAGCCCAAGGGTCGGTGGATAATGAAGCCACCGCCGTAGAAAACAGTGGCGGAAGAATCGAGCGCTGCTGAAGGACAGTCAGCCAGTACTTGTATTGGTGCACGTAAATACCTAGTATTATTCCGCCCTCCAGCTCAGCTCTCATTATGAGAAAATTACTCCCTGCAAGAAAAGTAAATTTTAATTCAGTTAAACCAAATCTCCTCCCGCATCGTTAAATCTGCTCCCGCATCGTTGACGATGCGGGAGCAGCATAGCCACCCAAAAAAAAACCTTTCAAAAATTTCAAACCCCTGCAAAAAAAGAAAATTACAATTCAATCAAATCAAATCTGCTCCCGCAACGATGCGGGAACGTTACAGCCCTCAAAAAATGTCTCATTATGCCGTCGTGCCGCCGGGTGTTGTCATGTTTGTCTACACCATGCTGTCACTTCTTTCCTCCCACCACGTCCGCCGTCGAGGCCCCTACTTGGGTTCAACCACCGCCAGTCCCTCAATTCCAATCGTATCGACTGCAATACTACGCCGTCGGTTATCAGCACCTCTTTAGCCCCTGTGAATCGCCTGTCGCCCGAAAACTGCGACCGATTTCACCCGATCCCACCGACAATGCAGCCATTCCTCCCTCAGTTCGGAACCGAATCACCTAGAACCTCCTGAAATAACTTCTTCTACTCATTCCACTTTCGCTTGAGGTGAGAAACCCCTCTGAATGTTTCTGTCCCCTTCCTAAGCTCAAATTCCACGTTTTCCCTCTTTCGCGCGTCCTCCAGCCCCACCATCTGCCGCGAATCGTTCACGCGGCTATGGCTGCCCTGGGGCACACCCCCCGAACACGTTTCGAGCGAAACTTCACCCTCGTTCGCCCGTGACACTATGGCCGATTCGTTCCAATGCCGCGCTCGACTGCACCGCATCCCGGATCCGCAAGATCAGGCTAGTGGTACGCCCAACACTGTCCCACCCATCCGCATGCCCCGTCCCCGCGAATCTTTGACCAGTCGGTGCGCCATTGAAAACCTTCCACCCGGCGCTCCTGCGCTCCTGCTCATCCAACTGCTTATAGCGACTAATAGGGCTGCCACCCGTGCCCGTGACGGGCACGGCCGTGGAAAACACGGGTTTTCGACGGCACGGGCCGTCTCGAAACGGCCCGTTGAGTAGTTCAGAGAAAGCTTGACGGGACGGCACGGTCAACGGCACGGCCGTGACGGGTCCACGGCCATGTAGTATTTTTCCAGAGGTGGTTTTCGGTCTGAAAGAGATACTAGGACTGCTATGGAGTGTGTATAAACTCTGTTCAGCCCTCGCAGCCCAGGTGGCAAAGGTACAGAGAATATATGTTTACTCACCGGAAATTTTACACCTCCTGATCATCTCAATGGACCCGAAGTGAGGTTCAGAGGACTAAGAGATTAATTATTGAATCGGAAATCTGATTGAAATGCGAGGAATGAGTCAAAACACAAATAAAATTGTGGAGGAAACAAGTTGAAACTCGCCTATCATAGCCGGCATGTGCCGGCATCGGCGCAACTTGGCGGTAACTTGCCAGTATATGAGACAGATATAGTACATGACTGTGGTGGAAGCACTTGCTGAGCACCTAGGAGTATTCAAGAAGCTCTATGATCGAGATCAGGTGGATTCGAAAACCACCCGTTCGACGGCCGTCACGGCCGTCTTTCAACGGGCCGTGGTAGTGGGCAGCCGTGCCGTACCCGTGCCGTGAAAAGTGTCAAAAAGTCGCCGACGGAACGGGCACGGCACCCGTGCGACGGGTGCCGTCGAACCGTGGCCACGGGCACGGGCGGCAGCCCTAGCGACTAATCCCCCTCAAATGAACTTCCTCGGACAGGCAGATCCGAGAAAAACCGACAGGGCCCCGCATGATCCCGCTCGCTACACCCCCGCTTCCCGCCGCCGTCCCGCCCCGAGCGCTCTGCACTCGCTTCAGCGCGGACCTAGTTCTCGCAGCACGCACCTCCCGTTTTTGTGCTAGTACGTCCCATTTCGTCGCGCCCCTGCGCCTGCTAACATGTTGCACGCAGCGGGCCTGTTTGGATCCCGCCGGGCGCCGACTTTCAGCGCTGCTTCACCAAGATCTCCCCGGATCGCCCGCCCCCCATCGTCGCACACGCACGGTCTCCTGGGACTCGCCGCGCTCGTGCCCGCCGCCGTCCGCGATGACGCCGTGTCGCCCTAATCGTTGCGGAGGTCTTCCCCGCGCTTGCGCTCGCCGGATGTGGATGTGGAGGTGGGGGTGGGATGTGAGCACCGGAGAGAAGGGCGAAGGCACGTGAAAGACGGAGACGATATCATTCGGTGCGTTCTCGTTTTCTTTTTTTTGCAACTGCGATTGGTACCAAGTGCGCGACCTCTATGCGCGACGCATCCCCAATCTACCCACGCACGTCTCCATTCGACGAACCCGAGCGATGCTCCGCACGTCGACGTCGGATTCGGCGCGACTCGCCTCCGACGAACCTATTCCTCCACTGTATCCCGTGCGTTGCGCGTGCGCGGTGCGCGAGGAGCAGTGGCGGACAGGTGTCCTCGCGTTCAAGGTGACGCGCGAATGAGCCACATGGAGCGCTCGCTGGTATTGGTTCTGTGGGCATAAGACGTGGGTATGCGGTCTGGGGATGGGTTCCCTGCGCCGCCGGTTCTTCCGCCGTCACTCTCCACGTCCCAGCGCCTATACCGCAGCTTAGCTCGCGTATAGAGATGTACCGCGTACGCTAAATTGATTCCGTCTTTTTGTCTCATGGTCCGCCCAAATTTTGACAAGCTCCCGTATGTGGGAGGGGAACAGCGCGGCAGATCATCTGCAGTTGGTAAGGTTCACCAGATCCGTGGATCTGAGATGGATACCCAAGCAATCTACTGCGAGCTGTATGCCTTCATGCCTACTGAGTAAGTCTGTTGACTCGACTGCCTCTAACAACTAGCAGCAGATGCGGACCGCGACTAATTCGATTATTCTACATGCAAAATGGACTGGATTTACCTCGGACAAAAGGTCGTACTTTTTGCTTTGATTCAACGACGCTCAGTACTGATCTCATCTAACAACAGTTCGGAAAGTCTCTGGCTCGTCGAGCTTCATGGCAAAATCTGACCCATCTGCAGTCCTACGACACCTGGTCTGTATCTATTCAAGATATAGTAGTATCCGCCACTGCGTCCAACCTCCTCCCATCCCGTGCGCAGTTGACAGCCCGCCATCCGCCATTCACACCTCGGGCCGCACCATATATTCCCCGCCGGCACCCCACGCCCTCCTCCGGCTCGGTCATGTTCCTAATCTTACCGCACAGCGCTCTCAGCGCTCTCAGTGACGCCCAACCTCCCGCATCCTGAATCCCCATGACGCGAGTCAACGTACCCTGTAATGTTCGTACATGCACGCCGGTCTATAAATCCTTTCATTTCTGTTTTTCTTCTGAAACGTGTGTACGCCTCCTTCCCTGCACACTCAAAATTGGCCGACCGCCAACTGCCTGCAAGGGATTCAAACTGAGTCCTGCACTCTGGAAGAAGTGTGCGCCAACGTTTCAGATCAATTAACACAACAATTTCGTGTTTGACCTCGGTCGATATTCACAATATCTTCACGTGTATGCGTTCGATCCGGCGTGCAAACCCAATGGTCCACCGAATTATTTCAGTGAATTATCCTACAGGCGACTACGTATCTGTGCATCCCAAATTTGACGGCCTCACTGGAGGTGTTCGCGCAAATCCTGATCTTATTACACAAAAGCAGGGGCCAAGCCATGAATAATTGAATTCACACCAGGCGGAACGACTTCGAGTTGAATCCTCACCGTTGGTTCTTGACTGTCAAGAACAGAGCGCGGTTTTCTAGATCGATGTTGTACTTGTTATCCTGGACGAATCGCGGGATCTCACGGTAGCTTCGGATCGGGAGGCCTGTGTACCGTGCGAAGAGCCATAAAAACACAGGAGAATACACTGCGCATCGGTGGGAATTTCGGAGAGATGCGCGTAGATGGAGCGCTGCATCGAGTCCAAGCATTTCATCTCGAGCGCGCTGACTACAGGAGGGGTATATTGAAATAGTGTTTCAGGATGGTTAACCGATAATGGCGCCGAAGACGCTGGAGACAACGATGATGTTGACTGTAAGGGAGATCGGGACATGAAAATCGAAATCGATCAAAACTAGTGCTGGCCATAATATGATATGAATACGAATTTTTCGTATCATATTCATATCTGTATCGTATTCACCTGCACGAGCCTATATCGTATTTGTACTCCCCTGCATTGATATGAATACAATATAATACGAATAAAATATGGATATATTCAAATATATTCAGCCACTCAACTGTGGCCAATGAAGACCCACCCGACTGTGCTGAACAATGTTCTACATATCCCAACATGTCTTATATTCACTTTCCTTGGATATTTCACAGCTGAATGTGCCTGGAAGTGAATATGATGTTGACAAGAAGTTCAACATCAACAACACAAAATTTTGATGCGAGGCGGAGATCTCCGACATGCTTGCGACAACAGCAAATTTTGTGCCTGGGTTGGTTGCCGTCAGTACCAATTTCGTAAATCTCGAGGGCGCAATACCAGTGTTAATGGCTCGCGGAGCATCGAGCGAGCGGCGAGACGCATCAGAAGATGACTCCTCAAGGCCTCACGCGCAATTCGGTTTCAATGCATGACCGCGTTTCAGACGTAATGGATCGGGAAGGCCAGAATCAAAAGCACAGCTCAAAAGTCAGAGGCAAGAGCACGACTCAGAATGTTGTTCAACCTGTTGGTAACAGCGTTAACAAACTGAAGATTGCAAACGAGAAACGACCAACAATGGGCTATTTTGATTAAGGAGCAGAGCAGATCGGCACAGAGTGAGGCCGACAAGGACAATTTCTTGAATAACAATTGCGACGTGTCATCAAATAGGCAAACTGGAGCTTATCTGCGGAGAGGTGGGCTGCGAGACCCCTAGAATTCGGCTGGGACCAGTGTGCAATATCTTCATAGTAACACAGAGGTTTATACGCTTATCCGAGGTGCCGGGGAGGTTGTGGTTCAAGTTTGAGAATAAAGTTTGAGAATAGAACGACCACTGAAGTGTGAAACAGACGGCGTTCGAGGCCAGCATAAGACAATGGTACCCGGTCTGACCATGAAATTCTAGAAAGCACTGGACCAGCAGAAGACAACAATGAGATGAATATTGATTGCATGGCAGCAGTCCTAAATCAGACGAAGGACGGCAAAGAGGGCGAGGCAGCGCAGGGTGACAGGGCGTAAGACGCGTACCGAGTGGGGAGAGAACACTTTAAAAATGCGGATAAACTAATTGCAAGTTAAAACGAAACCAAGTCAAATGGAAGTTTATTTGGAGCGGCGTTGATGCCAATATCAACAACGGTGGGTGTACTGTAACTAAAAGATCGAAAATTAAACAGAAGTCCGTCATATGGAATGCACCTGCGCACCACAATGGAAGGGCACTACAACTGACAAAAATCACTCGGGTCCTGATTCGCTGAATCCATGAATTACACTCACTGGGTCGTCCTGACGCGAATCATCTCACCGTAGACGACGTTCTGACCGATTCTCTGGCGCCATGGATTGTAACGCCTGCAAACCCAAGAGAATGGGCGCAAAACAAAGTCAGGGCGGATGGGTTATCAAGTCGGAAATGCGGCTGGAACCCGGTGGCCACACATGTACGCATTGGATTGCAAAGAGGCCTAGCACAGAAATCCGACGCAAATCATCAGTGACTCGGGCTCAAAAATTGCGGGTCATTCCCAAGAAAATGGTGAAAGAATGGACGAAGTAGTGATGAATGAGCGTTGGGACGGGCGTTGCTGAGTATTCCAAATATTGTTGACGTTATTTGCCCTTCGACCCTTCAAGGGAAGTTGAAATTAGAGAGTTTGCGGTGGAGCCACCCGGTGCCACCAGATGGCTCATCCGGCATGCGGTGCTGGGTGGCTACGTCATTTGGTGGCTGATCAGGTGGCCTGGGAAGAACTTTTGTTGACCTTTTATACACACTATCCCTATTCAGACGTGTGCCCGTGCACGTGCGCGCACTGGTGGAGTGCTGGAAACTAGTACTTCAACCCCTTCTTTGCTGCCAAACTCTGAGAGCAACCCGATATTGAGTCAGACAGCGAAGTGTGGACTCGAGAATGGCCTTCTGCATAGGTAGAGAAAGCAGTAGTATTCAGTGAGGTAGTAGGCACTCAATATATCATGCCATAACAAGCAGGCAACTGAACGGCCACCAAATGACGTAGCCACCCAGCACCGCATGCCGGATGAGCCATCTGGTGGCGCTGGGTGGCTCCACCGCAAACTCTCTAATACACACAGCTGCAGTGCTCGAGTTGTCTCGACGCTCTCCGGATCTTACGGCGCTTGATACGGAAGGACTGGCCATTCAGCATGCGTACGCCGATAGCGAACAGAAAGAATGTCGAAAGCTTGATTCAGGCTACGATTGGCCGTGAAATGCACCTAGAAATGCGAAGGGACAGTTGAAAGATGATGGGGGGAAGGAACGAAGGGAGGTCAGACAGCGATGTTCTTTCTGAGTGAGCTTTGAACGCTGGAAAGTAGGCCGCTGTGGAAGTGCGACTCGACCTTCTCGTCGCCTTCGCGTTTCGGACCAGTTGCATGCGACAACCAAACACAGCAATATAACTTCTCGAGTTTTTGTTTTATTATTACATCCCATCCTTTGAGAACATTTTATTACTGATCTGATTTCCCATTTTCCTCTTCTCACAGATCCATTTCTCAGCTGCGTATTCTAAGATTCACTCCTTACACCATCGAGCGAAGTTCATCATTATTTCGACATATATTTCCGGATCACACTCAGGATACCAGCTTTTCACCATCTCCACACATTATCAGACTTACCTATCTTGATTCTACACAGACGTTTCATTTTATTCACTACGTACCGCCAATGCGACTGGTTGAACCACTTCGGGCATCTCGGACTACGCTGGGGATTGACTTTGAGGTGGATTGGGCACCCATCCTCAACGCTGTTGCGGGGGCAGCGAGTCTCCCTATATCGTCTTTGCGTTGTTCCCGGACTGCTGGAGTTGGGTTGACTTTAGCTGCGGCTTTCCATCCACGGACTCTCGTACTTACATCATTTTGATATTTGTTTGTTTGGGGATCACGGATCATCTCTCCTTTGTCTCGTACCGCCACGTATACAACACTTTTCTGCGCATCTTCGACTGAATCCACCCTCAGTAGAGTCTGCTTAAGCTAAGTTTCCTATTTTATCCACTCTCCATTACGTTCTACAGTTAGTTTGATTATTCTCCAGTATCTTTCGTATTTCTTGCTGTACGACTCGGCGCCGTCACCTGCACGACCTGGACACGACCTCGGTCCCCCTCAGGACAACCCTTTTCTTCGACACCGCGTGAATGGAGCGGCACGGAAGAAGCACAGTTGGCCAGAGCTAATCGTGATTGGGGTGTCGTCTGTAAGTAAGCATGGGAAGAAAATAGATCAAAGTGGGTGGGCTCGAAGCCTCGGCTGAGGGAGGGACGGCGGCTAGGAGAAAAATGGTAAAATGAGGTGATGGCAAACATGTGCATAATGATTCGAGGTATGTATATTACGCGGGCTTGATTTTGAAGTGACTCGGCATATCAAATAGGGACTATAGGACTGGGAGAAAGCTGGCGAAGGAAAAAAGCAAAATTGTACGCTTCACCCATTTTGAATGGGTCTTGAGCGCCGCACGAAACGAAGTACCGTGGGTGCACCCGACCCAACGGCACGGAGCTAACCGGAGCCAAATGGCAATTGAGTGGGCAAATTGGGAGAGGTCGGAGGCAGGGCGGTGAACGTGTTTGAGAAAGAAAATCTGAATTCAGGTCAATGAAATGGGCAAACAGGTGCATCGTGATACGAGGCATCTGCTTAATATACGAGGTATCATTGCATCCGTGCTGTGCACACTGCCTCGAGGCAGCGGCGTTTCTCTCTTCTACCACCAGCACGCACAATGCCCTTTACTATCAACGGCGCCATCTCCGGGAGCACCTTCAATAATGTGGGCGGGGATATGAACCAGATAACAGGAAATCTCACCCAGATAATCACATCACACGGTCGTCGTCTGACTGGGGAAGCAAGAGACACAGGAGAGGAAGGATATGGGAATCATCGTTCCCGTCGTACGTTCTTGCCTATAAGCAGCGGAGACCGTGCTAGAATTGTCTACCTCCAGAACCTGTTGCGGATAACCAGTTTTCGGGCGTGATTCGAATGCCAAGAAGGGTTTCACGACACCGGTAAATGTTTTTAGAATGGTTATTTACTACATCCCAACATTCTTCCAGGGATTGTCAACCACGGATACCAGAATGTCACCGAGGAGTCTCAGTACCCATATTCCGACAACGCTGATCCCCAGGACACTGTCGGCGCAGTTCACAATGTAATGAGCGGCGAGATCCTCGAGGATACGGTTCCAAACTATCTGGCAGATCATAGCAATATTTCTATGGACAACATCGTTTCAGCCCCGGCCAACTGGAGGGCAGTTGCACCTCAAGACCCATTCATTGGATGGCCCCCGTTTCCCGACTCTGAAGCTATACCATCCAATAGCTATAGCATTGGTGGGAACATTACACAGCTCCAGGTAACTTCATACGAAGAATCTGGTATGTGCTTGATATTTTTGAGTGTTTTATGCTTGATGCCATGCAATCCTTCTAGGTCTCAACATTCTGTTTCGCTTCATTGCTATGGGAGCCACCCATGACTCGGGAGAGCAGTTCACTGAGCCAGCCTGCCATCCAGGCACACGCATAGCAGTCTCGCAGCAGCTGTCAGCTTGGGCTGATGACACACGCCCAGAGACTTCAATTCTGTGGCTTCATGGTTCGGCCGGGATGGGCAAATCTGCTATTGCCCAGATGTTCGCTGGCAATTGCCACCACCATAACCGATTGGGGGCTTCATTCTTCTTCAAACGTGGACATCCTGAGCGAGGCTCATGGCATCGCCTGTTCACAACCATCGCATACCAACTGGCATACTCAGTGCCTGTACTCCTCCTCCGAGTTCAGCACGCTGTCAAGGCGAATAAGCGCATCATCAATCAAGCGAAAGAGCTTCAATTCCAGAGACTGATTTTGGAGCCCTTGAAGCAAGCACCTTTCCCTGACATGCTCCCTGTCCTTGTCTTGGATGGGTTGGATGAATGTCAAGACTACAAAATACAACAAGACATACTCCGGCTGTTCATCAACGCCATCCACTTGCACCAGCTCCCAATCCACATCCTCATCGCGAGTCGCCCAGAGCCACATATCCGTGGGGTTCTCCAAACTGATGTGACATCCAACATATGTCGCCTTGTGGAACTATCTGCTGACAATGCGGCTTATGAGGATATCCAAAAGTTCCTCTGTGATGAATTGTCCAGACTTCGGACAGAGTATTCTGCAGACAGAATAGAGCTCGGAGATATGTGTGGCCAGGCTTAGAGACCATCAAACATCTGGTGGAGAAATCCTCTGGTATCTTCATATACGCAGCAACAGTTATTCGTTTTGTTGATGATCAATACTCGCATCCACAGGACCGACTCAATTCTGTGTTGAACCTTGATCCCACGAGCACCGCCCCTCTGGATGACCTATATACTCAAATCCTTTCAGTTCTTGAGCAGAATGACTGGCAACTTCGTATACTGCACGTCATTTGGCATTGTCAAACAAGTCTGGCCTTCAGAGGACTAAATCCAGAAGAAATTGATCTTCTTTTAGACCTACGTCACGGAACCTCTCGGCTGATGTTGCGTTCTTTGCACTCGTTGCTGAAGGTTCCACCTATTTTTAGTAGGTTCAACACCTTTCAAGGAATACAGGTAAACCATGCCTCATTCACTGATTTCCTTGGAGATCCACGACGATCCAAGGGATGGTGCGTTGCCCTCCCATGGTTGCACTCCGACTTCCTTCATTGCATGATCCGTCTTTTGTCCTCACCGCCATCCACGCACATGGTCAGAGTATTCTACAGGTGAGAAGTTGTCACCTACATTGTAGTATAACTGATGAGGTTTTAGCATAATTGTAGATTGGCTGCCAGAGGTTTTAATGAAGGCAACTCCTTGCGATCAATTGTTTACTCTCCTGCATAATACTGTTTTCCAAAACTCCCTGTTCCTCACACCCCTTCACTATTCCTACTGTCCCCAGGTGCGCATCCCATTCCCATATTTCCTATTGTTTATGGATCCTCCTCAATCAGATAGGGTCGCTATACCCATCCAACCTGATTCAACTTTCGGATTGTCACAGATATATTTCAACCCTTGCGAACAATCTCGAAAACTTCAGCCGAAAGCAGTGTTTCCCGACCTTCAAGTATGATTCCCTTTATGCAGAGATTCTCTCAGGACAGTTGAACCTTATCTTCATTCTGAGTGCTCAAGCCATGCATCAATGGCTTGGACAAATTCTCTGGCTGTTTGACCTCACGTACAAAATTTTTGAACCCTTCTTCCAGTTCCGAAAGTGTCTGGATCTCCCCTTTCCTGAGGGAGACTCACCTCTGGATTTTATAGCAGATCCCAACAGAGCAGGGGCACTATACATGGAGCCCCGAACTGTTACGGAGACTTTGGTGCTTCGGTGGATCGTTCAAGCCAGAGAATTCGTCCAAGGCAACGTTGTTGACATTTTCCCAAATTTGTGGGTGCCATTCTTTCCTCCGCCAGACATTGCATTCAAACAAAATCCCAGATACCTGCTTGAACTCATTGCGGACTGCGGGCCCAGTTTAAAAATACTCGACGAGCTGGCAACCCTGGAATTCTCAAAAATTTGCGACCAGATATCTGACGATCGGGCACACAAGGTGTTTCATGAGCAGACACGTGATGATAGCAACATTTTCTGCGTTGTTACCTGGCTACAGGTAAGAAATCATACGCACCCCGGGGAAGTAGCTGATCTGGGTTTCACTTTTCTTCAGACCTTCCCTGAACGCCCACAAGAAGTGATTGATTTCTGGGAGACCCAAATAGCAGTCATACAGCAGTGCAAACACAGCGAGTACTTTTTATGATGGAAGCGATGAGTAGCGGGTGTAAATATGTATGGGTGTATGGTGTATCGTAGTTGGGTCGGTACAACGCCGATGAGCAATTTTAAATCGAAGCAATCTACCCTAGGCCTGTCTCCAGCCGTCTGTACCATAACAGCCGGTGATGATTCTGATCCAGTTAGCAATAATTCGACTAACCTCTCAATGTGTTACAAGCGAACGCAAGCCGAGCACTCATTGGAGTCAAAATGTTGGGATTGAGTTCGTTCGATTGCCCGGATACCTCAGTCGTTGCACATTCACTCAGGTACACCACTCATTTATGAATCCTCTCACTCCCGGATCCATTACCTGGTGAGACTTTTATATTTCTTTGGCTACAGGTACAAGGGTAGACTAATATGATCATTCTACCTTCCGTGTGACCGATCAAGAGACTTATCATAGTTCTCCGTCCACAGAGAGTACTTGAGTCGTGGCTCTGGAGCCCATCCAGCCAACCAGCACGCGAGCATTCTGACACCCTTCGAATGCCTGTGCCGCGAAGAGGAAGGAAGTCCGGTCTCGAAACGGGCAGGAAGGCATCGGAAATCCAGAATTGAAAAGAAGATAGCTCATCGTAGGCAAGGAAGGCTTGAGCCAGGTATAGCGCCAACCACGAAGGCATTTGAAAGATAGAAAGAACGAAAAAGAATATCCAAGCCAATGCCAAAACAGCTCGACCGTCGCGTTCTAGTGTAGCCAGCACGACCAGGGCCAGGGACGCAAACGCCAGCTACCCTCAACACCTACGCGAGTACCGCGCAAGCTAAAAGAAAACCGAAGAAAATGAAAATAGACAAGAAAATGAAAAAATAAAAAGAAAGCGCGACAGGAGAGTATGCAAGTAATGACGGACAGCAACCAAAAATCGCCCAGCCAGAGCAGTGACTGCCCAGCTCGCCCAGAAAAGTCAGTACCCACCACCGAAGGACGCCGGAAGCCCGCACACGTTCAAATGTACGCCGCGGGAGGTGTAGGAAAGATACTAGCATGCGCGTCACCCGAGGACAGGGAATGCTGCGATGCCCAGGGGCCAAGCGGGCAACCAACACATCGGCCTCTGACCATTTCAAAATGAGGCCGGTCCCCAACAATTCTGCGAACGGTAAGACCTTCGCGCAAAATGCCGTGGTCAACGTCGCAATCCTTGCTGACGCTCTTCGAATGATCGAGACTCCATCAGGAAAAAAACCTCAGGCTACAGCAACTATGAGATGCTACAGATTGCTACTGTAGTACCACATAGCCGGCCGTAGCCGTCATAGCCTGAGGTTTTTTTCCGGATGTCGGGTGGATGGAACTGCCCTCGATGTCGCCAATCTCAGAACGGAGATCCGGCTACGTCCCCGTAGCTTATCTCCGGCGTCCCCCGGCGCCGATGTTACGTGGGCAACTTTGTACGGTGTTCAGCTTGGTGCTTCGCGATTCGTGTCTCCGCGCGATCGTTCTCGTTCCCGATCAAACTCAACCGAGGAGCCGGATTCGGAGTTCGTCGGGCGGGTCGAAGAAATCGAATTCCAGGCGGAGCATTCACGCAATAACCTTAATACCCGCCTCTTGGCGGTCGAGCAACGCGAATCGACACCCCCGGCCATCGCGGGTCTTACCGTGAACGACGTGCAGAAAGCGACGGTTCAGCGCTTCGCGACAGTTGTCACGGACCTCAATGTCCTCAACAACGGGCTCTATGAGCACGGGAAAAAACACGCCAGAACCAACGCCGAACTGGGCAGCAGAGTGGCTGAACTTGAAGCCGCTAATGAGAGCCTTCGTGCCGAAAACTCCAAACACCAGAGCGACCTTGCTGCAGTCCGAGCTGCCATTTAACGCCTCGAGATATCGTCCTCAACTACCCTTGTTCTGCGCACGGACTCGGTTCCGGGTCGTCCGCCCGCAACAATTCGCCAGCGCTCTCCCTCCCCCGTATTACCCTGTTACCGCCACAATGAGCAGCTCTTTCGTCCCCGCTCCCACTCACCTCAACGGGATCACGTTGCAAAACGCCTGCGCCGCGACGAACCAAACGCATTCATTGCATTTGGGCCACTGCCCGACTCTGCCGAGCCCCCTCAAAACTTTTCGAGCTACACCTCCGCACCGCGATCCCGCAATTTCGGTTGGAAGCGCCATACGAGGTCGAACTGGACCCGGGTTTCACTGCGCATGTACGTGTCACAGTGAAGTCGGTTCCCGTCGCCCGAGCCCTTATGGATGCATGGGCCAACCAAAAAGTTGCGGGCTATGCCAAAATCAAGATGGTGGCGATGGCGTCCGCGTCTGGACAAGAACTAGCGCGCAACGGCGTTGCACAGCCCCAACTCGTTCCTCGAGGGGATGTGATCCCTGGGAATCACCGCCACCACTCGCGACCGTCAACTAGCAACCACGCACGCTCCTCAGAACCGGGACGGCGTTGACCCAACTCCCTTAAATTACTACGAGTACAATTTTCTCAATGTGTTATATTGGAACTTCCTTCTGTTTGTTGTGCAATCACTATGTCTCGCTCCAAGTAAATTATAGCACCATGCTTAATTAATCCCCACCGTACATCACTTTGGCCTGGAAGATGTTATCCCAAATCACGGCCTGTGCGTGGTCTTCGTTTTTTTTTCGGCCGTGGAACTTCTCAGGGAGTTGAACACACTGATTAGCTTGGTTGTGAACCTTCCTAGGAAGTCAAACATACCGAGATGTGGTTCTCTGCATGCATTCTGCAAAGGGAAGACCTACGACAAGCCTCTTGTGGGCTGGTGGACACCGGGGATTTTTACCTGGGAGGAGAGGACACCTCCCGCACATCAGCTCTGAGTTATTCATCTGGTGGTCAGGTCCTACGGGTTTTAACCAGTGGTCCCGCCTATTCAAGGGCCAGCCAGTCCACAGCTGCTCAGTGTCTTGTAGTCATCACCCCCCTGGAATGGATGTGTGCTCCGTTGGCATCCTGTAGGTTTATGTATGGATAACCACCCGTGTCTTCGGTAGACTCGTTGTTCATGTTGTGGACCACGCGAGTATAATCAAACCCCCCCCCCCCACCACCACCCCACCCCACCCTCGGCACAGCCTTGGTTCGAGAAACTGTCAAAATGCAGTGAAGGTGGGTTGAATCCAAATATTCTGGGGATGTACAAGGGTTCATGGCTAATGGACTAGCATTATTTCTGCTGAATTTTAAATTTTTTGTCATCGTCACGCTCTATTGGGAGGCTTGTCGAATTGTCGAATAGGTCAAACGGGTCACGCGTCACGCCCCCTGTTGATTTGATTGAAATTGTACGGGAATGGCACATACCCTGCGTCGAACCCAGGACACCACCAGTCACATAAGCGAGAGTGTCTGAGTGAGGTAACTCAGGTACTTAAGAGGTCTCGACCACTGCGCCAGAGAACCGACCCCGCCCTTACATGTCCGGACATGGAGTCAAAGCGATTGACTCCCGACCTTAGATGTCCGGACCACACATCAATCATCCAGACCTACTTTCAGGGGTCCTGCCTGTCCCCACCACTTACTCAGGCACTGCTCCTGTCACTTTGTAGGGTGAATTGACTTGTGTTTAAGGCACCCATTTGCCATCCGGAGGCATTCGGTGGGAGACTAACGGCATGGTTGGGTACCTGAACGGCAACTGGACCAGGCTTCTGATGTTAAAAAAGACCAAAGTGGCACCACATGTGACCGAAACGTTGTACAAAAGTGCTCCCGAGGAACGAGTGCAGGGTAAAAGGTGGATAATTCTATTCAGAAACCCGGTTTCCAGCATCCTTATCTGTAAACCCGGGTTCCAAGAAGCCCACCGGGTGCCGGAGGTGTTGCCGAGTGGTGCCGAAATGTTGCCTCCTGCGGCAAACCTGGTCGGGGGGCTTTCGACTGTGAGATTCACTTGTAAAAAAAATGTATAATTGGGCCGTTGTATCATACCATATGGTGAACCTCGAGTAAACGGCATCCTGCTCATTTTCAGTATTGATCGGAGGCCAGAATTTCTGTCAGTGCTATCTCATATCCAGCCCGGTGGGAATACACATATGTTTAATATTTGAACCTATATGTGTCAAATGGAAGCTCCGAACCATCTAGATGCATTCTCATTTTACACTTGCTGGAGCCTTCAATTACCTGCCGTGATGGCGGCATGCCTCGGTACCTCGGCTGCAAGGAGAAAACAATAGAGATCCCCCGTAGATAGCATTTGGGCACATGAATAGGTGATTCCAGGCTTACTTTGTGTGTAGAAGTGTTCATGTCTCTGTCCCTGGGCAAAGCAAGCACATCCAACCTTGAGACTCCGCTTGCCGAATGTCAGTGCCATAAGTGGGTTTCTAGATAACCTTTGCTCTGGGTTTCTGAAAAATTTCCTTATATTGGGGGGTTTCCGCGTGAAACCGGTTTTCTCAATAGAATTATCCGTAAAAGGTGGCGCGCCGATCATAACTCCATGGCCGGCCAAGGTACTCTCCGGTGTCACCGTCAGTTACGCGTCGACTTAACCCGCTGGCGAGGGCCAGCTGCCTGTGACGATGGTCCGCTAAATCACTGCGTTCATCCTGTTAAAAAGGTGGCGCGCCGATCATAACTCCATGGCCGGCCAAGGTACTCTCCGGTGTCACCGTCAGTTACGCGTCGACTTAAACCCGCTGGCGAGGGCCAGCTGCCTGTGACGATGATCCGCTAAATCACCGCGTTCATCCTGTTAAAAGGGCCAGCTCTCATAGACCTTGTGGCCCAGCTGCACTCGACATGTTGCGCTCTCCTCTTCTCGTTCTTACCTTCGTCGCCGCCTCGCTTCTCGGTCTTGTCAACTGTGCCACTCCGTCACATGCATTGGTAGCGCAGTTCCCTGGCTGTACGAAGAAGCAGACACAAGATCTGGCAGCCATATACACGAAAGCAAATGATTACGTCCACAATGCGGTCAACGAACTCGACGAGGAGCCCTCTTCCACCGTGTTCAAGACTTGGTTCGGGCAGTGGTCGCCTTCTCGCTGGGGCGCAGTCCGCCAGCGCTTCAACTGGATCGCGACCAACGGGTACGACACGTACACGTACAAGTGCTTACAGAAATGTAAGGACGCGGATGTGCTTGGTACGTTCTGACGCATCACAAGCCTCTAATTATGGTGCTTAGTTTGATTTATGCAGCATACACCTTCGAATTCGAGCCGAAGGTGATTTACATCTGCCCTCTGTTCTGGTGCGTAGTTCTCGCATCTGTAAAGGTGGTGTCCTCGTGTGCCAATGGATGGTCTTTAGGACTGATACGGAGTACGACAAACCGGCGACCTTCGTGCACGAAGCCACACATTGGAAGGCGGCGTCTGGCAACGGAATTGACCCAAAGACTGGAAAAGATATCGGACCAGGCACAGATGATATAGTCAGGTGTGTCAAAGGCTTCGCTCTGTGGTGGCTGTCAGTACCAGCACTCATGGCATGTTAGGGGCTCGGCGACTACCTGCAAAGACTGCAGACGTCTCGCAAGGGACAGCCCGGAGAAGGCGATACTGAATGCGGACAACTACATGTGGTTCGCGAAGGAGGTTGTGGTAGCCCCTGTCAATGGTGTAGCCGAGAATGAGCAACAAGTCCTTGCGTGACTCCGTTGCAGCTAGTTCATTCATTGCCGACTAGTAGTTAAATACGAAGCCACAGCTCATTGAGAGCTTTGTGTTTCCATGGCACGTATCGCCCTTTCAAAGATGACTCCTCATGTAAGAAGTGCGCAAGAAGAAGTGGTTGGAAAGACTTTGCATGTAAAATGCATTCGGCTGAGTTTGTATGCTGTGGCCACTCTCCCTCTTCACCCTCCCACCTTAGCCATGGGCTTCAATCAGCTTTCCGTTGCATGCTCGTATCAACCCGCTATTGCGAAGAGGTATGCGGCATCCCATATTTTTGAGTCGCCATCTAACGTTTTGGTCTTCAAATAAGCGAGTGATAGCCATTGTGGATAGTAAAAGCACTCAGGCAGTGTTGCATGTTAAGGCCTTATTAAGGGCAACTTTGGTTGTTAAGGGCTTAGGACTTTTAAGAAGGGGTTAATAAGGGTGGCCTTAATAAGGCCTTACAGCCAATGGCAGTACCGAAAGGCGCGAACCAAAAAATTACCGTTTTGAGCGGATTTTGATCCCCGCGACCGATTCGCCCATATCTCGCTGAGTTTTGCAGGGGTTGAGATGAAATATAGCCTGATAATTCGGGCTAATTCGTGTGCAATTAGTGATAGAAGCAAATCTAGAAAAATATCATATCTTTCCATCCTCCAGCAGTTGAGGCCCTCTGGCCACGAAATCCGACTAGCAAGCCAAGCTTTTACCCAAACATGGTGACTTTTTGGGACAGGGTACTCAGATATGTATCCATTGAGTTTACAGAGCTATAATTTTGATTTTTTCACTTCCTGCCCTTCCTTCTTCTTTTGAAGCCTTTCTGTGTAACCAGCACAGATTTTGCTCAAGGTACTTGGTTTCCAACTCAAACTAGGAGTAAAAGCAACTGAAATACTTGTATTGCACCCTTGCATGTTCACAAAGTACGAAATCAAAAGCAAAAATGTGTGTTGTACGCGCTGATTGAGACGCGTCGCGTCTATTCTCACCATCATATGTTGCCGTGATTTCTTCAGCCGCGACAAGGACCCGTGGGGCACTACTTCGCCCTCTACGGCCCTAAAGCTGCATTGAAACATAACTTTGTCATCTATCACTTCTACCCAGATTCCTCTTTGCTCCCACCCATCGCGATTGGCTCATACCAGGGACACCGATGGGTGGGTGCCCAAGGCAGGCCATCTGCGGCAAATTTTTCTGTGCTAACGACATCCTTCAGTCTTTGCGAGCAAAGCGAGCAATTATCGACTAAAGCGCAAAAGATGTCACAAAACATGAACAAATTCTCGCCATCCATCAAAACCATCAAAAGCAAAGAACGCGTCCAAAAGTGTGCTAAAAATCGAATTCACCCCGAGATTTTTGGAACGATGATTCTATTAGAGTATAGCTACATGATGGTATAATTTAGTCCCAATAGTGTCGAAAATGAATGAGTTTCGAATGAATGAGTCTCACTGTGTGTGCCACCTCGATCACGTGTTGAAATGGAGAGGCGCTTTTGAATTTCTTTCCACTCACCCGCCGAAATGCCTCCCAGACAACCTCTACTGTCACTCAATGCTCCCAGGACTCCAAACAGAATTTGTGTCTTGATTGCAGGAAAGTTCGACTATTCTCGAGTACAAAACTTGGGTGGAAAAAATTTACAGCACCGATTAGACGACTTTGCCCATAGATACATCTAATATTATTCTGGTTGTGCTTTACTCTGTCTTCGGAGTGAGCAACTCGGCACAGTCGTGGATCCTTTATATTATTTTGTTCATGTTCGCTAATGGAATGCACGCAGGAGGGGTAGACGCGTGGCGAGCCCTCAACTCGGCGCTCGACAGCGCTAACCTGGCGAGCATCTCGAGCTGGGCCCGCCCCCCAGCCAGGTCGCGACGCCCAAAGAAGTGTATACAATCCCATCGTACCATGACCCCAGCAGGAGCATGAAGCTCGTGTTTTCGGACGAGTTCTTGACGGATGGACGGGTCTTTTCTCCGGGAGACGACCAGTGCGTCTCTGCACTTTCTGTACGATCCTTTAGCCGTCACGACCAAGAACGGCGCACTCGAGATCGCGCTCAGCGAAGTCGAAGATGTCTCGAACAACTATAATTTGTCGTACCATAGTGCGTCCTGCTTCTTCCTTCCTCTTCGATTGCTGAACACTAATCCCTAACATGACGGGACAGGCGGCATAATCTCCTGGTGGAACATAGTTTGCTTCACGGGCAGATCAGTGTCATCCTTCCGGGGGCGAACAGCGTCCTAGGGCCCTGGCTCGCCGTCTGGACGATGGCGAACCTCGGCTGCGCGGGGTACGGCGCAAGTCTCGTTGGCGTGGTGTGTTCGCTCTCTTCTCTTCCTTTTTCTTCGTTCTCTTCCTTTTCACTGAGCTAACCCACCTGCACTGCAGTGGCCCTACTCCTCCGATACCTGCGACATCGAGGTCATATTTAATACGGGCGGCCGAATAAAGATGCGGAGCTGGCTTTTGGCCGGGGCAGAGGTTGAGCGTTAGGCGTGTCCTTCCGCTTTCCTCTTCCTCCCCTTGTCCTTCTTTCCTGCAACGCACTGTTAATCAAATCTTCATCGTGGTAAGATGCGAATTCTAACGGAGTTTTTTCGGGGCGAATCACATCCGGACCTCAAACGCTCCGACGTCGGTGCTGATTGGGAGATGGAGATTTGGGCAGTTGCCTGTTGAGCCGATGGTGCGTCGTCTCTTTTCACTTTTCCCCACCTCCTCGCTCTCTTGCTAATTAATAATTAATAGTGGCTTGACTTGCGTTTTCTCGTCGTTCAAGGTACGTCTCAACTAATTTTCGACTCCCGCTCACATCGTTTGTAGAACGGATGATGGCGCCTCCGTGAAAGCTCGGGTTTCCCTCGCCGTCCTATTCTCGCCACTCGACCCGCAAGCGTTGATTATTAGATACCTCGGACTTGCCTTGCAGTGCCCCGCGACAAGAAGCTGCGAACTCGCCTGCGGTAATTTACCAAACCAAATCCTCTTTCCCTGCTCGTAAAGAGATTCGCAACATCTTGAAATATTTAAAATGAGAGTCTAATGAAGAAAAAAGGAGACTCTATGTGGCAAACGGATACGTAGTATTCCCTTCCACGGTGGGCACATAATACGTGCTCCGATCCCCCTTAGTTAGCGGGATGTCCTTTTCCAGGCGCACGGGTAGGTCGGGCTGAGTTCAAATATTCCTCAGGAATGAACAAATGGGAAATAAGAGACACTCGCATTAGCCAAGAACGGTGGGGAAAACGCGATAATCTCGCCCCGCTCTGCTCGTTCCAGCGCCGAGGCACGGGTATATCCGTCGGCAGAGATCAATGTACGGGCGCCCCGCAACTCGCGGATAAAGTCGTTCGAGTGTCCGGCATTCTGTGCACAGACGTCAACTGAGAGCGTGCCCTGCTCAATAATGTGCAGGTACGCGAGGCGGGGAAAGTCGCGTAGGGCGCGTATGAGGTGCGAGAAAGTTGGAATTGGGTCGGCCATCAGCACACCTACGCCGCCAGCATGTGTTGAGCTTTTTACTAGTACGAATAGAAGGAGAGTGATCTACCTTGGTAGGAGCTCCAAGGACTAATTCGAACGCCGACTTTCGACTCGCCAATTGCTTCTGCAGTAGCCGAAACGACCTCGAGGAGCATGCGCGTGCGATTCTCAGGACTCCCGCCATACTCATCCGTGCGCTGGTTGGCCGTATCCTGCAGGAATGTATCGAGCAAATATTCATTCGCGCTGTTGAATAATATTCGATGCTCATCCATCCTTTCATTAAAAACAAAGCCGCTTACGCATGTATTTCAATCCCATCAAACCCGGCGTGGTCCATCGCATTTTTCGCCGCTTGAACGAACAGCTGTACATACTCATGTATATCCTCGACCGTCAGCGCGCGCGGGATAATCGTCTCGCCAGGAAGAGGAATCGGGGACGCCGAGACCAGGTCGAAGTCGATGTTAGGGTCCGCGAGTTCCGGAGCCGTAGCCGCGCGCCCCATCGCAAACAGCTGGCAGTAAATGAACGAGCCTCGCTCATGTACAGCGTCTGTAACCTGCGAGGATCCAGTATTCTTTCAATTTGGCTTTCTGTAATTTTATTTAAAGAATGTTGCATGTACCTCGCGCCACGGTGCGATTTGTTCATCGGACCATATTCCAGGCGGCGCTGCGTGGCCGCCGGAAAGGGATTTCTCCGGATTCAGGATGATGTGGCCATGAGGAGGAGCGTACGCGCCAGCCTTTTTCGCGACTAGTGTGCCTGCAGAGACTTTCGATGACAATTGTGCATTACGTGAAAAAATTCTGACCTTCATTGATGATAAGTGTTCCGGGTGTGCTCGCTCTCTGCGAGCAATATTCTTTCGCGATGGGAAAGATGACATTTGTCGTGGGATCGACGCGAAGGCGCGTCATTGGCGCCTGCACCAGCTGGATATCCCCTACTTGGACCGACGTGAAAAGTTTCGGTGCCATTGAATTTGAACACGTCAAGAGAATGTCATGATCACACCGTGACCTACAAGTTTTATAAAGGTGGGTTTTCAACGCTCTGATAAAATAAAATAAAACATAAAAGCGTGTTTTTGCGTGATTTGTCAGCGTGATGAATCAATGAATCAGCGCTTGATCAGTATTTGAGTGCCCTAACCCTAACCTGACAAATGATAAGTGAGGCTGAATAATGATCGGTCATTTGTCGGTCATCGCGATTACTGTTTCACCGTAAACTACGGGACGGCCCTGCTCGACATAAGCGGTAGTGAATCGCCAAGGCAACTCTGCAGACAACGAAAGAGAGGATCCGAAAGCCGTTCGCCTTCTACGGAAAACGCCGAACAAATCAAAAAAATCGCGGTCAAATTCTAACTAGGACGCACTCACTATTTTTGGGCTTATTCAAATAATTCAATGCCTTAGCCAGCGGGTCCGGGGCCCCTTGGGTGATATTCACATTGTTTTCTATTGTCTGCCGGACATCATCTCCTGGCTGCGTTTCGTGAGAGCGGTAGACTCATTAGACCTACGCCTGAAATTTTGCTGGAAACCAGGCTGCCCACATTCTTTCCCGCATATCAAACAAATGTCGAGAATTTAGGACCGGCTTCCCGATTCCTCTATAGCTAATATTGAATCGAACGAATACAAATTGTGACCCTCGATGGATCGCCGAAGCACAAAGAAAAAAAAATATCCGTTGCCCTGATGCAGCACGAAGGCTCGAATTGAACGGGCGACCTTTACTGAAAGTCATCAAATTTCTCGTAAAAGTCGCACAAATGAACCCGACACCACTGCTAGGTCGTCAAGGGACTGAGGAATGTTAGATGGACACACACGGGACCGGGGTGTAGTTCGGGAACCTGCAGTGGAATCATTCCCTGCATTTATGGAACGAAGGACATGAAATAGGATGAGCCGAACTTAAGTTTTGCCGGTCGGAACCACGGTGGGACTTAAGTAATGCATGACTTAAGTTCACGCTCTAGGCGTGCTCCGCCGTATCACGGGTGTACATGCTACCCCGTGAATCCATAACTTAGAGTCCCTTGGAACTCAAGTCCTGTCGACAAAGTTGGGTCCCACTGACAACTTGAGTTCAGCACGTAACTCAAGTTCATTTCCTTAAGTTCTCGGGTGACCTTGAGTTTTACCACCCACTTCAGTCCCAGTATAACTTAAGTTGTTAGATGTCTGTAATAAGATGAATTCTATTTATCAATACGTGCGCTCTACGGATTCCACCACCAGCGTGATCAACTCCACTTGACTCTGTAGCCCGCATCACACATGCGATGTCGCCACCCTGTTCATTTCGCACCTATACTCGGGACGACACAGATCGGCTTGGGACCGAGTGGAGCAGGAGGCAGGGAGGAGGAAACAGGAGGAGGGCAAGAAAGCACGCGAGTAACACACCTTGGCCGATCCCGCTTTCCATTATTTTGCTGTGGATTTGGTGATGTTGATATGACTGCATAGTGGGGACGTAGCGCTGGTATCTTAAGCAGATCAGCGATTGGAGGAGTGGCAAGTCTTAGTTGCGTACGTACAACCTCCCACGCGGGCCACGCCTCGTTCTCGTTACTGAATACAATCCCAGAGCACAGCACGTTGCTTTGAATTCAGTCTCACAAGGCAGCGAAAACTGGGAGACATACCTCGAGATACAAAGGCGCTTCATCAGATGTGGGTGGCAGAACCGGTGATGCTTCCCGCCGAACCGTAAATGCCACTATAGCTACCACCAAGCGTCAAACCGTTCAGACGCGAACAGGGGTGAGTGAGTAGAATGAGACCGGTGGTCAGTAGAGGGGGCTGGCACAATAATGAGACGGTGGGTAGGTGCGGTACTGTTGTGATGAGGTGGCATGGAAGACGAGAGGAAAGAAGAGATGTCACGATAGTAACGCGACGGTGATTTGATTTGATCGCCGCGTGCTCCATTGTCTGACTCTGAATCCGTTGCTCGATCATTGATCCTTTCTCGCTCTTGACTTCCACCTTCATCGCCGCCGGTGCCACTCACCCCTTTCCAGTTCCCACCCTGCCTTGAACTGCGAGTCTAAGCCTGACTTTGCCTTCATATCGGTGGAGGCGCTCGGGCCTGCTGCGAGAAAGACCGACTGGAACTCGGCGGGAATATCCGAATGACCGCGCTGATGTGGCAGAGAGAGAACTTGGATAACTATGTATAGATGGTGCGGTTACCCGCTCGGTGGCCTGGGGTGATCTGTGACACGTGACGTCACAATGCGCCAAATCTTCCCGCTGGTGACCCCGCCGTTTTTGTTTCCTTTTTAGGCCTCTTTCCTTATGCGTAACCACCGATCGAGTAGAACGAGCATTTTGTGATCCCCGATCGAGATATTCACGATCGGCACCTCCTCATTCCGCTCATTCCGCTCCGCCCGAACGAAACCTGCAGTCGGCTGCCCTGCCCCACCCTAAAAAGCGTCCATTTCTACCTCCTGAACCTCGATTGAGTGTCTGTCTGAGGCATGGGTATGGAATGAGGGTTTTCTTTGATGAGAGGAACTTCACCTCTATTTCCTTTTCCAATCCACGTATCTTCTTATCTATCACTCCGTTGCCGTATCTCACTCATGGCACGACGATTCAATGATGGAGATCTGTAAGTCCTTGTCATCGCAATGTTATGACTCTACCTAATGGCTTTTTTAAGCCGCCACTTGAAGCGGGGTGACCCAGTAACATTAGTCGAAGGCCAAATTAACAAGTGGCCGACTTCTTTGAAGGGAAAATTTAAACGACACAAGACCAATATGGAAGACATGAAATGGGCACTAATGAATTACGAATTTACTACTAGCCTGCCTCTACCCTCGCCAACATTGGTACCCGGTGTGACCCAGACCATGTGGCCATCCCCCTCCACCTATTGAAACTAATGTGGCTGCGACCGCTTCGACCACCGCGGTAAGTGTGGTACAGCGTATACAACTTTGTTAATTAAAATTTTTATTCCTAGGACAAGTTGCTCAGTTTTCCGACCCTGAAAACAGGCATGGTGAAGTTCAAGGTGGTCGTCTATTCTCATTTCAGCACCCAATGATTTCTTAATCCCTGTGAGCCACAGGTTCCCCTCTTGAACATGGTTCTACTGCCGCCGAGAATGTCAACATTGAACTTCAAGGTGAGTTTCTATCCCACCTACTGCTCAATTAATTTTTCATCCACTCGATATACAGATCTTCCTCTTGAACGACGCTCTATTCTGCTCCTAGTTGAGGATACTCGTCGCCTTTTAAACGAGAGAATCTCCCAGCGTATCGAGGTTTCTGTCCGTAATCGTGACAACTGCGAGACTGGCCAGTGGAGAGCAAGCGCAGCAGAAGTTGTAAGTGCTTTGCAAGGATCCATCTCGGCATTCCAAGGTCCGTGGATTCAGCTTCATCTACAATGTTGCACTTCTTATTTTACTTCAGGCCCTGCCAGAATCGGTACTGCCGATGAAGAAGCCCGAGAATTCACGAAGTTCTTCGGTACAATCGTGGACCGCGATTATCATGATGCTCCCGAACTCGATTCCCATCTCCTTCTCATCCCCAGCAACGATAGGCTGAACCTTATCATCGCTACTATTGGGGTATTATTTTATCATTCATTTTTTCCTTCATTGCTTATCATCCAGCAGGGCGCAAAATTCTCTGTTGCTGCAAAGTCCAGGTCCCCTTCTCCAGACCATGTAGCCGAGCTTTTGGAGTGGGCCAAGAATTCCGCCAGGCCCCGACTTCATTGCGGCAACATCGGTCAAGAGAAAACGGGAACCACGACAGACGACGAACAGGCCTGGCTTACCAAGAAGGCAAACGAGATGGAAGGTTTCAATGCCTTCCAAAAACATCACAATCAACGCCTAACTAATTCGGATCGCGTGAAGTACTGGAAATTTGCATCTAACTTTTGTAAAGCCAACTATAAAAAATACTGGCCAGTAGGCATTGAGCGCTCAGTAAGCAAATTACTGATGGTCTTGACCTGAAACTAACCTTCGTCGTAGGGCAGTGGACCAACAATTAGAAAAGATTCACTTGAAGTAATTCTCGGCATGAAAAGAACGGCACTTGATCAGGCAATCAATATGGGGCGCATTTTGGAGATGTATTATGACGATGACAGCTCTCATCAATCAGCTGAAGTGGTAAGTCGCATCGAGGGGGAGGAAGAGGCGAATCTGCAGGATCAGAGGTGTTGGCAAAGTTCTCATACATGAAAGACCACCCATCTGATTTTTAAGTTACTATTCTTTCTGTCTTTCTGTAGCTTAAAATTAGGTCTGGATCCGTGATTCCTCTCCTTGAATTTGTCTTCATCTATGCTTGAACATGTTCAAGACGCCTTTCGCAAGTCGCGATGAATGCCATCAATTCACGACAAGCCATCAATTCCAAATTGATGGCTTGCAAAGAGTCAAAATTTCACTCTAGGACGCGATTTTGACCAATTTTTACACGTATAATTGTAAGTGCGTCGAAAACTGTCCACGGTGCACAGTTTTTGACGCGTGATGAGACACCCACATGAACGGAAGTAACACAAGATGTAACGCTGCCAGCGAGTTACTCTTCCCTCTCATGCTTGTTCTTAACTCTCGGAAATCCACTCAAGACTCGGATAAAGGGGTAAGTAAATTTGAATTCTATCCTCTCTTAAGCACAATCCGCCACAACCAAGCCACAACTGTATAGTAAGATTTTTCATAACCTCGTATGCACGCTCAAGATTGAGACTCATTCAAATCTCATGTTCTCAACCATCTACCGATACTTTATGACCTGTCTAAATGTTCTATTGCTTGTTCTTTCCTTTCTCTACTCTGGACATGTCGACGTTGTGGCCACTGCATTACGATATTTGGTCTAGAGCAGAGAAGTGAGTATCTCCCTCATTTCTTGCTCAAATTCCAGATTCCAATTGACATACATACACGTTTGGACCTCTATCGGAGTCTACATGGTTTCTAACACCTGCTGGCTCACTCATGTCCCGAGCACGCCACTGTTGCCGTCGCAAAATTTGGTTGGAAGAAGAAGCGAGTTTCTCATTCATTTCATCCTCCAATCACCTGTTCTCAACTTCCTACGGCTACGTTAGGACCTATCTAAGAGCCCAGTGGTATACCCCTACTGTTTCTAGCCCCAAACACGTCGCTTTCAGCGCCGGTAAATTGCCATTTCACCCTGAGAAGCCTGTCAGTGTATTTCACTCCATCTCGCACAGCTACCATACCTATCGTCTCACAGCCCCACTACCATCGGTCGCTACAAGCGCGGAGTCGACTTGTACCAGTCCATGGACATCGTCGATGCATGCAGCTTTGTCGGTCCAGTTTGGGCGTCAGAACATCGAGGCTCTTGTTACAGGCCAGTCTGAAGTCTGAGTGGATTCAGTGGATGCACGGCCTGAGCTACCGACCGAGTGGGAACCTGAGTTGGGGCAGGACAGAGACGGACAAGGTGAGCCCTAAAGAGGTCAGTTTGGATGGTGGGCTGACGAAGACGAGGTTTGTGTAGTGAAAAAGGGCTTTAAATCGGCGAGAGGTGTCGACGAGATTGCTCCGTCTTTTTCTTACGGTATCATTTCCATGTACAAGGCTTTCAAAAGTTATAAATTTCCTTCTAACGCACTACAGTGGCGCTAGCTATAAGAATTAGATTCAAATAGAACCTCAGCCCAACCGTTCAGCTTGCCGGCTTGTGGTTTCTTCTGCAGATGATCAGCGAAGGACCGCGCGGTGGGGTAGAGAAGTTTCCCATTGGTACCGCGCGCCATTTCATAGCGATCTCGAATGAAGCGCAAAGCAAGGTCTGCAGTCCAGTTGCGCTTGCCTTCCAGCTTCAAAATTAGGTCCACGACCTTCTTCCGACGGGAACGTTCTGTCTTTACAGGATGGCTGTTGCGACGCCAGGATGGACCCCACCCCTCCTCCAATTCACGGGTCGAAAGGAAGCCATTGAGGCCTGTGGTCCATTCCTCCCAAATGTCCGTGATCTTTGATGCTGGCTGGTAGTCGTAGTAAGGAAGGTATGTGTTAGATTTGGAGCCCGAGCTGAGCCACTCCCATCGGTGGCGACGGAGACGAGTGTCACCATATTGATTGACCATTGTCTGCCATGCAACGACCTGCGCCTCGGATGGGGTGAGACTGAGCCCGCTTGGTGGTTGCAGGGCTGCAGGAGTCGGTGTAGGTATGGCCATTGCGACAACTCCAGCAGTGGGAGCACGAGTAGATGCCGATGGTATAGCTATTGCCGCAGCTACAGTGGGGATTGTTATCGGCGAGGGTGTCGGTGTCGCACCGGTGGACGCGGGAGCCAGAGAGGAGCCCGATGAGTAGTGAGACCCTTGGATATATGCAATTGCAGCCAATTGCTCAGATGTGAACTGAGGCGCTGACTCTGGAATCGGAAGAGGGAGGGCAGGAAAATCAAAGTCTTCATTCTCGACGTTGAAGGAGAGTGGGAAATCCGAGGGTAGGATCTGTGGTGTTGGCGCGAGATTTGGATAAAGAACTTCGCGTGATACGGGAAGTGGAGGTGGCAGCGCAAGCTGAGGCGGTGGTGGTAGGACTTGGAGCAAGGAAGAATGTCAGCTGTAGGCAAATGAATAAGCTGTAAACTCACCTGCATGTCCTTGTTTGCGCCGTTTGCGAGGGCGGGCATGCCCTTGTGCGACATCCTCCACAAGTCCCTGCAAAAAGGTAATCTGGGACTTCATTTCGTCGTGGTAAGCCTTGCTGGATTCGCGTTCAAGCTGCTGGTCGATTGCAAGACGGGACATCGTCGCGCTAAATGTCTTTGCAATATTCTCAGGCAATTTCTCCAGGGCCAAGGCCACATCGCGCTCTGCCTTTGCAATGACGTTGGTAGCAGTCGCAGCGAAGTCATGGAATGGCTGGGTATTGAATGGTGGGTACTGGAACAGGGAAGCAGAAGGATGCCGGGTATAGAGCACAGCTGCATCTTGAACGACGACGGTTCTCAGCCAGATCAAGAGGCCCAGAAAATTCCGTAGAGAAATATCGCGAGCTCGACGGTTCTCAGATTCGCGCATCGTCAAGGCTTTCAGCTCGTCTTCGACCCATGGGAAGATTGAGGCCAGAATTTCAGCAGGAGGCTCTGCAAAAAAACACTTAAAAATTTGACGGCAGGAATATCAAAGAAAAGATACATACCAAGTGAATCTCTCGCAAGAAAATGTGTCTCGGGATGCTCAGAATCAAACATCGCAGCTGCGAGTAAAGCGCGAACAGGAAGCGCGCGGTCATAGCAAGCCCTGTACGAGCCCGAATCGCTCCAAACACCAAGGGCTTTCACCTCTGTCGCGCTTGCGCCATTCTCACGAGCAGTTTTGGCTGTATATCCACGACCGGCATGTGTAACCTTGGTAATTGTCACATCGTTCCGTTCGTACAGACCCTTCACGCAAGCGCGGTGAGCTGTAAGTCCAAAAAAAAATGAATAAATAAACGGCTTGATTAAATACCATAACACGCACTTGCATATTGCATCTCTCGCGCGCAATCCTTCGAAGTGGAGAACGTGTAGAGCTCATACCACAGTCGTCTACCATATTCACCATATCCCGAGTCCGAAAAATCAATGGAAAAGTCTGGGACTGCAGCGTTGATAACGTGAAAGTGCGCGAAAAACAAAAACCCAATTGCTCCAATTGGGCAAAGCTCGACAAAAATATGGCGGAATGCACCATGCTCGTCTATGCGGCCTGTTTGATTCTGTTTAGACTGGTCCGCAATCAGTGTGAGTGCCTAGAAATAAGAATAAGAGATCATGATGCATTGTCGCATGATAGAATTTCTACTCACACGTAATTTTACGCCTTGGCCCTTCGCATGCATTGGGACATCGTAGTAGTACATGTCAGACCAGAGTAGACTCCGAGAGCTATCGCCTCGGAATGCCACCGACGATGATGTCAACAACATTGCGCAGTCACGCATTGCACGCCAGATAGTTGTGGGACCTTTGGAATCAAGAATTCCAGATGTTGCCAATTTACTCAGCTGCGTGTCCGTGTAAGTATCTGGTTTCCGATCAGCATGAGGGAAAAAATAAACGAAGGTATTTACCCGCTCGTGTTCCGGCAGCCTTCAGGGTATGAGCCTTTTTTATTCTTTCCGGCTCATTGTGGGCGAAGGCGGCCTCCAAGGTTTTAATGCGAGAGTCAGTGCGCAAATTAACTAGGGCCTCGGGAATGTCACGATAAAGATGCTGGGAATTGAAGCGGTAATGTTCCAGGGCCGACACGACTTGCTTAGCATGTTCATGACCACACGTTGAGGTCGACTGCATACCGTCCGCAAGCTTTCGCTTCTGCAAGATGTAATAATTAATAAAGCTGGGTTTGACCTCATATAAAGACGCACCTGCGGCCGTGTCATTTCGTGATGAAGAAATAAGGTTATTTTGGCCACGGTGAGAGGAAGGGCCGGGATGGCGGTGTAAGAGGGATCTCTTTGAAGAAGTTGTGCTTCGTGGTCGTCCCACCATGCAATAAAGTTTTTGTAATGTCGCTCATATGTGCCACCAGTTTTTTTGCCTTCCTGGTTCTGTGCAACGAAGCTCTGGCGTAGAAGCTGGGACTGTGCTTCCAGTGCGTCATACGATGTCTTCATACCAGCCTCATCTCGACCAGTTGATGAAGCGGCGGCGGCGGCGGCAGGAATTGAATTGGTGGTAGCATTGGAGGGGGCCAGAGGAGGAGTAAGTTGCCGTTCCACTACTTCGTCCATTGCGTTGAAGCAGTAAGGCAGCTGTGGAATGGGAGGAATTCTTGTGGTTGGCACTGAAATTGAGTGAAACCGCCGGCTTTTTGCTGCCAGTGGAGAAGATGGCCCATGATATGCGATTACTCGCAATCCCTTTGTTTGCGAGGCCACCATCTAATAAGGCATGATTTTAAAATAACGGATATACATTGTACTTTTCTCTTTCTTACCGAAAATGGGAGACAAAGACTGAGGCGCAGCAAGGGATGGATCTGTCGAGACGGTGTCGAGGCGAGAGCTGATTTTTGCTCCCCGAAGTAGCGAGTAGATGAATAACGCAATGAGCCAAGTGAAAATTATTTGAGAGAGGATAAATTAGCAGCAAGCTGTTCTGATGCTTGTTCTTTGAGTTGTCGCGCACGAATGTAGGGCATTAAAAAACAGATGTAATGTAGCGGCAAAGAAGAGTTTTTCGGGCTATCTTGTCATCCAGAGGGTCCGGGAAAAAGCGCGACTATCCAGAAAGCGAAAGACTATCCTTCAACCCCACCGTGCCTTAGTGTCTGGCGCTTTGGGAAGCAGGCGGGAGCACGACTTAGTTAGGGGTCGTGGGAGCTGTCGACACAATGGTCGATCACATTTCTCAATTTAGGAATTTACGCGGTGGCTGCGCCTTCGGATCTCACCGGATCCGCTAAACCCGGGTTTCTGTGTACATCGTGTATTGAGGCTGGTGACTTCCGACAGGGGTCACCAGCGGTCACCGGCGGGGTCACCAGCGGTTACTGGTGACCCCACATATACTCTATGTATAGATGGTGCGGTTACCCGCTCGGTGGCCTGGGGTGATCTGTGACACGTGACGTCACAATGCGCCAAATCTTCCCGCTGGTGACCCCGCCGTTTTTGTTTCCTTTTTAGGCCTCTTTCCTTATGCGTAACCACCGATCGAGTAGAACGAGCATTTTGTGATCCCCGATCGAGATATTCACGATCGGCACCTCCTCATTCCGCTCATTCCGCTCCGCCCGAACGAAACCTGCAGTCGGCTGCCCTGCCCCACCCTAAAAAGCGTCCATTTCTACCTCCTGAACCTCGATTGAGTGTCTGTCTGAGGCATGGGTATGGAATGAGGGTTTTCTTTGATGAGAGGAACTTCACCTCTATTTCCTTTTCCAATCCACGTATCTTCTTATCTATCACTCCGTTGCCGTATCTCACTCATGGCACGACGATTCAATGATGGAGATCTGTAAGTCCTTGTCATCGCAATGTTATGACTCTACCTAATGGCTTTTTTAAGCCGCCACTTGAAGCGGGGTGACCCAGTAACATTAGTCGAAGGCCAAATTAACAAGTGGCCGACTTCTTTGAAGGGAAAATTTAAACGACACAAGACCAATATGGAAGACATGAAATGGGCACTAATGAATTACGAATTTACTACTAGCCTGCCTCTACCCTCGCCAACATTGGTACCCGGTGTGACCCAGACCCATGTGGCCATCCCCCTCCACCTATTGAAACTAATGTGGCTGCGACCGCTTCGACCACCGCCGGTAAGTGTGGTACAGCGTATACAACTTTGTTTAATTAAAATTTTTATTCCTAGGACAAGTTGCTCAGTTTTCCGACCCTGAAAACAGGCATGGTGAAGTTCAAGGTGGTCGTCTATTCTCCATTTCAGCACCCAATGATTTCTTAATCCCTGTGAGCCACAGGTTCCCCTCTTGAACATGGTTCTACTGCCGCCGAGAATGTCAACATTGAACTTCAAGGTGAGTTTCTATCCCACCTACTGCTCAATTAATTTTCATCCACTCCGATATACAGATCTTCCTCTTGAACGACGCTCTATTCTGCTCCTAGTTGAGGATACTCGTCGCCTTTTAAACGAGAGAATCTCCCAGCGTATCGAGGTTTCTGTCCGTAATCGTGACAACTGCGAGACTGGCCAGTGGAGAGCAAGCGCAGCAGAAGTTGTAAGTGCTTTGCAAGGATCCATCTCGGCATTCCAAGGTCCGTGGATTCAGCTTCATCTACAATGTTGACTCTTATTTTACTTCAGGCCCTGCCAGAATCGGTACTGCCGATGAAGAAGCCCGAGAATTCACGAAGTTCTTCGGTACAATCGTGGACCGCGATTATCATGATGCTCCCGACTCGATTCCCATCTCCTTCTCATCCCCAGCAACGATAGGCTGAACCTTATCATCGCTACTATTGGGGTATTATTTTATCATTCATTTTTTCCTTCATTGCTTATCATCCAGCAGGGCGCAAAATTCTCTGTTGCTGCAAAGTCCAGGTCCCCTTCTCCAGACCATGTAGCCGAGCTTTTGGAGTGGGCCAAGAATTCCGCCAGGCCCCGACTTCATCTGCGGCAACATCGGTCAAGAGAAAACGGGAACCACAGACAGACGACGAACAGGCCTGGCTTACCAAGAAGGCAAACGAGATGGAAGGTTTCAATGCCTTCCAAAAACATCACAATCAACGCCTAACTAATTCGGATCGCGTGAAGTACTGGAAATTTGCATCTAACTTTTGTAAAGCCAACTATAAAAAATACTGGCCAGTAGGCATTGAGCGCTCAGTAAGCAAATTACTGATGGTCTTGACCTGAAACTAACCTTCGTCGTAGGGCAGTGGACCAACAATTAGAAAAGATTCACTTGAAGTAATTCTCGGCATGAAAAGAACGGCACTTGATCAGGCAATCAATATGGGGCGCATTTTGGAGATGTATTATGACGATGACAGCTCTCATCAATCAGCTGAAGTGGTAAGTCGCATCGAGGGGGAGGAAGAGGCCGAATCTGCAGGATCAGAGGTGTTGGCAAAGTTCCTCATACAATGGGAAAGGACCACCCCATCTGATTTTTAAGTTACGTATTCTTTCTGTCTTTCTGTAGCTTAAAATTAGGTCTGGATCCGTGATTCCTCTCCTTGAATTTGTCTTCATCTATGCTTGAACATGTTCAAGACGCCTTTCGCAAGTCGCGATGAATGCCATCAATTCACGACAAGCCATCAATTCCAAATTGATGGCTTGCAAAGAGTCAAAATTTCACTCTAGGACGCGATTTTGACCAATTTTTACACGTATAATTGTAAGTGCGTCGAAAACTGTCCACGGTGCACAGTTTTTGACGCGTGATGAGACACCCACATGAACGGAAGTAACACAAGATGTAACGCTGCCAGCGAGTTACTCTTCCCTCTCATGCTTGTTCTTAACTCTCGGAAATCCACTCAAGACTCGGATAAAGGGGTAAGTAAATTTGAATTCTATCCTCTCTTAAGCACAATCCGCCACAACCAAGCCACAACTGTATAGTAAGATTTTTCATAACCTCGTATGCACGCTCAAGATTGAGACTCATTCAAATCTCATGTTCTCAACCATCTACCGATACTTTATGACCTGTCTAAATGTTCTATTGCTTGTTCTTTCCTTTCTCTACTCTGGACATGTCGACGTTGTGGCCACTGCATTACGATATTTGGTCTAGAGCAGAGAAGTGAGTATCTCCCTCATTTCTTGCTCAAATTCCAGATTCCAATTGACATACATACACGTTTGGACCTCTATCGGAGTCTACATGGTTTCTAACACCTGCTGGCTCACTCATGTCCCGAGCACGCCACTGTTGCCGTCGCAAAATTTGGTTGGAAGAAGAAGCGAGTTTCTCATTCATTTCATCCTCCAATCACCTGTTCTCAACTTCCTACGGCTACGTTAGGACCTATCTAAGAGCCCAGTGGTATACCCCTACTGTTTCTAGCCCCAAACACGTCGCTTTCAGCGCCGGTAAATTGCCATTTCACCCTGAGAAGCCTGTCAGTGTATTTCACTCCATCTCGCACAGCTACCATACCTATCGTCTCACAGCCCCACTACCATCGGTCGCTACAAGCGCGGAGTCGACTTGTACCAGTCCATGGACATCGTCGATGCATGCAGCTTTGTCGGTCCAGTTTGGGCGTCAGAACATCGAGGCTCTTGTTACAGGCCAGTCTGAAGTCTGAGTGGATTCAGTGGATGCACGGCCTGAGCTACCGACCGAGTGGGAACCTGAGTTGGGGCAGGACAGAGACGGACAAGGTGAGCCCTAAAGAGGTCAGTTTGGATGGTGGGCTGACGAAGACGAGGTTTGTGTAGTGAAAAAGGGCTTTAAATCGGCGAGAGGTGTCGACGAGATTGCTCCGTCTTTTTCTTACGGTATCATTTCCATGTACAAGGCTTTCAAAAGTTATAAATTTCCTTCTAACGCACTACAGTGGCGCTAGCTATAAGAATTAGATTCAAATAGAACCTCAGCCCAACCGTTCAGCTTGCCGGCTTGTGGTTTCTTCTGCAGATGATCAGCGAAGGACCGCGCGGTGGGGTAGAGAAGTTTCCCATTGGTACCGCGCGCCATTTCATAGCGATCTCGAATGAAGCGCAAAGCAAGGTCTGCAGTCCAGTTGCGCTTGCCTTCCAGCTTCAAAATTAGGTCCACGACCTTCTTCCGACGGGAACGTTCTGTCTTTACAGGATGGCTGTTGCGACGCCAGGATGGACCCCACCCCTCCTCCAATTCACGGGTCGAAAGGAAGCCATTGAGGCCTGTGGTCCATTCCTCCCAAATGTCCGTGATCTTTGATGCTGGCTGGTAGTCGTAGTAAGGAAGGTATGTGTTAGATTTGGAGCCCGAGCTGAGCCACTCCCATCGGTGGCGACGGAGACGAGTGTCACCATATTGATTGACCATTGTCTGCCATGCAACGACCTGCGCCTCGGATGGGGTGAGACTGAGCCCGCTTGGTGGTTGCAGGGCTGCAGGAGTCGGTGTAGGTATGGCCATTGCGACAACTCCAGCAGTGGGAGCACGAGTAGATGCCGATGGTATAGCTATTGCCGCAGCTACAGTGGGGATTGTTATCGGCGAGGGTGTCGGTGTCGCACCGGTGGACGCGGGAGCCAGAGAGGAGCCCGATGAGTAGTGAGACCCTTGGATATATGCAATTGCAGCCAATTGCTCAGATGTGAACTGAGGCGCTGACTCTGGAATCGGAAGAGGGAGGGCAGGAAAATCAAAGTCTTCATTCTCGACGTTGAAGGAGAGTGGGAAATCCGAGGGTAGGATCTGTGGTGTTGGCGCGAGATTTGGATAAAGAACTTCGCGTGATACGGGAAGTGGAGGTGGCAGCGCAAGCTGAGGCGGTGGTGGTAGGACTTGGAGCAAGGAAGAATGTCAGCTGTAGGCAAATGAATAAGCTGTAAACTCACCTGCATGTCCTTGTTTGCGCCGTTTGCGAGGGCGGGCATGCCCTTGTGCGACATCCTCCACAAGTCCCTGCAAAAAGGTAATCTGGGACTTCATTTCGTCGTGGTAAGCCTTGCTGGATTCGCGTTCAAGCTGCTGGTCGATTGCAAGACGGGACATCGTCGCGCTAAATGTCTTTGCAATATTCTCAGGCAATTTCTCCAGGGCCAAGGCCACATCGCGCTCTGCCTTTGCAATGACGTTGGTAGCAGTCGCAGCGAAGTCATGGAATGGCTGGGTATTGAATGGTGGGTACTGGAACAGGGAAGCAGAAGGATGCCGGGTATAGAGCACAGCTGCATCTTGAACGACGACGGTTCTCAGCCAGATCAAGAGGCCCAGAAAATTCCGTAGAGAAATATCGCGAGCTCGACGGTTCTCAGATTCGCGCATCGTCAAGGCTTTCAGCTCGTCTTCGACCCATGGGAAGATTGAGGCCAGAATTTCAGCAGGAGGCTCTGCAAAAAAACACTTAAAAATTTGACGGCAGGAATATCAAAGAAAAGATACATACCAAGTGAATCTCTCGCAAGAAAATGTGTCTCGGGATGCTCAGAATCAAACATCGCAGCTGCGAGTAAAGCGCGAACAGGAAGCGCGCGGTCATAGCAAGCCCTGTACGAGCCCGAATCGCTCCAAACACCAAGGGCTTTCACCTCTGTCGCGCTTGCGCCATTCTCACGAGCAGTTTTGGCTGTATATCCACGACCGGCATGTGTAACCTTGGTAATTGTCACATCGTTCCGTTCGTACAGACCCTTCACGCAAGCGCGGTGAGCTGTAAGTCCAAAAAAAAATGAATAAATAAACGGCTTGATTAAATACCATAACACGCACTTGCATATTGCATCTCTCGCGCGCAATCCTTCGAAGTGGAGAACGTGTAGAGCTCATACCACAGTCGTCTACCATATTCACCATATCCCGAGTCCGAAAAATCAATGGAAAAGTCTGGGACTGCAGCGTTGATAACGTGAAAGTGCGCGAAAAACAAAAACCCAATTGCTCCAATTGGGCAAAGCTCGACAAAAATATGGCGGAATGCACCATGCTCGTCTATGCGGCCTGTTTGATTCTGTTTAGACTGGTCCGCAATCAGTGTGAGTGCCTAGAAATAAGAATAAGAGATCATGATGCATTGTCGCATGATAGAATTTCTACTCACACGTAATTTTACGCCTTGGCCCTTCGCATGCATTGGGACATCGTAGTAGTACATGTCAGACCAGAGTAGACTCCGAGAGCTATCGCCTCGGAATGCCACCGACGATGATGTCAACAACATTGCGCAGTCACGCATTGCACGCCAGATAGTTGTGGGACCTTTGGAATCAAGAATTCCAGATGTTGCCAATTTACTCAGCTGCGTGTCCGTGTAAGTATCTGGTTTCCGATCAGCATGAGGGAAAAAATAAACGAAGGTATTTACCCGCTCGTGTTCCGGCAGCCTTCAGGGTATGAGCCTTTTTTATTCTTTCCGGCTCATTGTGGGCGAAGGCGGCCTCCAAGGTTTTAATGCGAGAGTCAGTGCGCAAATTAACTAGGGCCTCGGGAATGTCACGATAAAGATGCTGGGAATTGAAGCGGTAATGTTCCAGGGCCGACACGACTTGCTTAGCATGTTCATGACCACACGTTGAGGTCGACTGCATACCGTCCGCAAGCTTTCGCTTCTGCAAGATGTAATAATTAATAAAGCTGGGTTTGACCTCATATAAAGACGCACCTGCGGCCGTGTCATTTCGTGATGAAGAAATAAGGTTATTTTGGCCACGGTGAGAGGAAGGGCCGGGATGGCGGTGTAAGAGGGATCTCTTTGAAGAAGTTGTGCTTCGTGGTCGTCCCACCATGCAATAAAGTTTTTGTAATGTCGCTCATATGTGCCACCAGTTTTTTTGCCTTCCTGGTTCTGTGCAACGAAGCTCTGGCGTAGAAGCTGGGACTGTGCTTCCAGTGCGTCATACGATGTCTTCATACCAGCCTCATCTCGACCAGTTGATGAAGCGGCGGCGGCGGCGGCAGGAATTGAATTGGTGGTAGCATTGGAGGGGGCCAGAGGAGGAGTAAGTTGCCGTTCCACTACTTCGTCCATTGCGTTGAAGCAGTAAGGCAGCTGTGGAATGGGAGGAATTCTTGTGGTTGGCACTGAAATTGAGTGAAACCGCCGGCTTTTTGCTGCCAGTGGAGAAGATGGCCCATGATATGCGATTACTCGCAATCCCTTTGTTTGCGAGGCCACCATCTAATAAGGCATGATTTTAAAATAACGGATATACATTGTACTTTTCTCTTTCTTACCGAAAATGGGAGACAAAGACTGAGGCGCAGCAAGGGATGGATCTGTCGAGACGGTGTCGAGGCGAGAGCTGATTTTTGCTCCCCGAAGTAGCGAGTAGATGAATAACGCAATGAGCCAAGTGAAAATTATTTGAGAGAGGATAAATTAGCAGCAAGCTGTTCTGATGCTTGTTCTTTGAGTTGTCGCGCACGAATGTAGGGCATTAAAAAACAGATGTAATGTAGCGGCAAAGAAGAGTTTTTCGGGCTATCTTGTCATCCAGAGGGTCCGGGAAAAAGCGCGACTATCCAGAAAGCGAAAGACTATCCTTCAACCCCACCGTGCCTTAGTGTCTGGCGCTTTGGGAAGCAGGCGGGAGCACGACTTAGTTAGGGGTCGTGGGAGCTGTCGACACAATGGTCGATCACATTTCTCAATTTAGGAATTTACGCGGTGGCTGCGCCTTCGGATCTCACCGGATCCGCTAAACCCGGGTTTCTGTGTACATCGTGTATTGAGGCTGGTGACTTCCGACAGGGGTCACCAGCGGTCACCGGCGGGGTCACCAGCGGTTACTGGTGACCCCACATATACTCTATGTACAAACAGAAACTCTATCTTATCGGCACAGCCACAGGCACCCCCCCTCCAACTGATGATCGGCCTCGGACATCGTACCGCAACCCTTGCGTCCCGCCTCCCCTGTGTACCACGCTCACTCTGAGCGCCGCCCAATCGAACCACCACGCTTGGGGTCAGCCTCTGTGGCTACCCCTACTTGCCCGGTGGGACTCTGGCGGCCAGCCGGTTTAGAGGGCGTCCCCGGCCTTTGTCCCCGATTGGTGAAGAGACTCGGCCATCCAACCTTCCCCCATCCTCTCTTCCGCTTCTGCAACCTCCAGGTCCCGAGCGCTTCGTCCGTCGTCCTCATCTCGGGGGTATTTTTGGTCCAGGGCGGACTCCCGTAATGGAATAAAGTGCCGTAGTCGTCTAGAGTGTACCAACTGCAAATTTTTTAGCGGCGTTCCGTTCAAATCACAAAGTGAATAAGAGTTGAGGAATTTCGCATAAACTTGTGCCGGCGCTGACCAGCGCGGCTTAAGCTTATTGATGGACTTGCGGTTTGTATCCGCTTCGGAATCGTACCACTGCACTAGGTCACCTATCTTGAACTCGATGATTGGTGCATTCGCCTCGAAAGAGGTCTTCTGCTCGGCTGCACGTTTGAGCGACCGGAGGTGCGCCGTCCAGCGCATGCTGTCCGCCAGAGCGAAATGGATGTCAGCATCTTTAGCAGTCGTCTGCGCGAAGTCCGTCGGGGGTTGCTGCTCCCGTGTGAACGTGCGCCCAAAGAGGAGTTCCCGCGGCGTTGTTTTCAGGGCAGTCACGATCCTGTCGTTCATCATGCGGATCGCCTCGTCGAAGTGGTCCGGCCAGTTTTCCGGTATGTCCTCCGGCGCAACATCTCCCTCGTTGGTGTCATGGTCGGTGGCGCACAGGCGCTTCAGGATGCATAGGAGTATTTTATTAGCTCCCTCGATCAAACCGTTCACCCACGGCGAATGAGCTGGCGTCGTTATATGCTTCACGTCATTAGCGTCGCAAAATTCCGTAACGGCGTTATTGAGGAAGTGCTTCCCGCCGTCAGCCATGAACGCGTCAGGTACCGCAAAATCCTGGAAGATTCGCGTGAGTGAATCGATTGTCGTCTTCGCCGTGCCTGCCGATTTGAACTTCGCGCCCCGGACGAAATGGGAGAATACGTCTATGTAAAGCCCGGCATTCTTGAAGCCGCCCTTGCCGGCGGGTAGGGAAAGGTAGTCGCCGGTGATGAGTGCGAAGGGAAGTGTTCGTCTAATTGGCTGTAGTAGGGAATTGAGTGTGGGCGCACCGAAGCTCTTGCATCTCGGGCATTCCAATATGACTTGGCGACAGTCCGTGTCCATCCCCGGCCAGAAATACCGGTCCGAGAGTTTAGGCTTCGTACTCTCCACGTTGAAGTGGCCGTTGCGAGCATGGGTCTCGAGCGCCGTCTTGAAGCCCAAAGCCGTTGGTATGCATTCCGTCCTGGCCACGCGTCGTGCTGCCGAGTCCGCCACTCGCCACAACTTCCCCTCCTCTATCATGAACCCTGTGGCCCTGTGCGCCGCCCGTTTGCGTTCTTGGATCGATAACCCTGCTGTACGCCCGAGTAGGTGGTCGACTACTGGCTCGAAAAATAGGTCATTTGCAAAACGGACATCTATCGTAACCGAAAAGATGTCCCGAGTGATTCCCTTTGACGCTTCCCAATCGGCTAGGACCGACCATGACGAACCGTCTGTCTCGGTGCGCTTGCGTTCTGCCCACATCCGGCTTAACCCATCCGCCACTGGGTTCTCGACCCCTGGGCGATGACAGATGTCAATTATGTTACGCGCCAGGATTGCCTCCTTTCAGCGGCTATGGTGAGTGTTGAGTTTCTCGCGAATCAATGTATCGCGAAGCGCCTGGCAGTCGGTCTCGATTTCGATGGGTGAGCCGTAGATGTAAGGCTCGAATTTGTCGAGGCAGAACTTAAGTGCGGCAAATTCAAGCAAGAAGGGCTCATACTGAGTGATGTGCGTTTAGAGCAGTACGCTAGATGCCAGCGTAGCACCTCCTTGCCGTCCTTGTCGACGTGGGGAAACTGTTGCGCCAGGTAACCCGCGAAACCTTCCCCCGACCCATCCGTGGTCACTCGGAATGGCCGTCCGTCGTACTGTGGTGCTTTGAGGATCGGCTCCTGCGATAGCAGGCATTTTAGCGTAACGAACGCGCGCTGTTGGTCCTCTCCCCATTTGTGCTTGAGGGATGCCGTCTTCAATGCTCGTTTGTAAGCCCGCTTGCGCACCCGCCAGTTTGAGCTCGGTGCTTGGACTTCTACATTCCGCGTCAGGTCCGTGAGCGGCGCTGCGATCCGTGCGTATGTCGGAAAAAAGCCATCCAGCTTGCAACGGCATGGTTCAGCATGTGACCTTGGGACAGCTTCGGAGTGCTTCCAAGGTGTGGCGGAGGGACTTGGAACCAGTCTCAAGCCGTTTGAAGGCTCGGTGTGAGTTCCACGCCGTCCCAAGCCGTCGCAAGGTACGTGTATATTTTTGGGGGTCAGAAAATACTTTGGGTCAATTCTCCGTGCCTCAGAGGGGTGATTTGACTTGATACATGCATTGTGCTTGGTTGTACTTTTTCAACCACTCTTGTTCTCGAGATCTAACAGCTGTGGGGCCCGTGTGAAAAGCCTTCAGCAGGGCTCCACCAGGGACCCGGACCAAGGTACATAACTCTGTTGATGAGCCCTGGATATTTTCCCACTCGTGTATACGTGTTTTACACATTGCTTAAAATCAATTGTGGAGTGACCCCCGTCGTCCTTGCTTACTTCCTACTAACTCCTACAAGTCATTAATTACTTACTTGCTCACCAACAATGACTACTACAATAACTATGACTGCAAAGAACCCTTGCTTGTGGAAAAGAATGGGAGCATACACATTTTGTTACTGATTCCGAGAATCATCTCAGAAGGTGTTAGAACCATTGATGTGGCTTGGAAATGGTTGGAGGATTCCGAACTGTGCGTTGGAAGCCAGCTAAAGCCATTTGGCCATGCAATGGCTTGGAACGCATTCAATGCCGATCAAAGCCAAATAGGATTTTTCCGACATAGTTCGGGATCATACGCCGGAAATAGTTCGTGAGCCCCAGAAACCCCATGAGTTCCACTACGCTCTCCGGGACCAGCCAGTTAACGACTGCACCGATCTTGTCGAGATTGGGCTTGAGACCGCCCGGGCCAACCATCGCGCCCGCGAAGAGAACATCCGTAAAGAATAGTTTCGTCTTTGACGGCGAGAGCAACAGTCCCTTGTCACGGCAACGCTGGAAAAACTTCCGCAGATTCGCTAACTTTGTCTCGAAGACGTCACCTGGGAGACAAATATCGTCCATCCAGTTCACCAATTCCCTTCCTACATCAGGAAAATGTTTTTGAGCTGGCGCGTCTGGCGCCAGGCCTGCCAACAGCGCCAGCACGCCAGAATCGCACCTGGCGACATAAAAAGATAGACGGCCCCAGAATCGATTCTGGTGCCAGAAGCCAGAATATGTATTGGCGCCAAAACACGGCGCCGTTTGTTCTCATTACATTCCACTCAGAGAGCTCACAAAGCAATAAATGGGGTAGAAATAGATATATTCATGTGTAGAGCTACCAAGGGGTTCCGTGGTCCTATAGTACTGCGCCACGGGCACAGAATCACACACATATGTGATGCGATGAGCGCTCCGAATCCTCCTGCGGAATATTCCTGCTCATGCTTGCTCGGCGCGCACGCACGAATGTTCAAGCCGTTCTTGGTGATTTCAAACTCAAGTCAGCAATGTACAACATAACACACAGGTATGCGTGACGTACCGCATACCCATTTGCTTTCCCGTGCACGGCCGCCAGCCACATACTACCGTGGATTGGTTCGTGTGGTAGCAAAAGGGGGGACGAGATACTGTAAGGAAGCATTAGCGCATGTCCACATTGGCAACCAAAGACAACGTACCAAGGCAATCGTCTTCAGTAGCACCGACATGGTTGTAGATGGAAACAACGGCGTAGGATCATGGGTGTGCTGCGGGAGTCGTCAGCCCGATAAAGTCAAAGAAAATAAATGGGTACCTTTGCCGAAAGAAGAACTGCGGGTTAGTGTTATGGGATGCGGCGAATGTATGTACCATACTACATAAAGGCCACAGGCGGCTCGAAGTGCGAAACAATGCACAGAGGGAAGTGAGAAGGAGGGGGATGAGAGGGACATAGACAGGATGAAGCTCCAGAGCCCGAGGGAAGCAAGCACCAAGCCAAAGTGTGAGAGTACTTGCGGATCCAGCAAGGCAAGGCCAATGGATTTCAAACGCGCGCAGACTGAGAACCATTGATATCCCGACAGATAGATGGCAGTTTGAGGGCCTTGATACGTTGAGATGAGGAGCTTTACGAGAGGACGCAGAGGCGAGATGGGGGGAAAGAGCAAGAGACGTGGCGACGGTTGGCATCAACATCACGCCATATCAACACGTGCAGCGGAGTTTAAAAGACTTAAAACACGTTTTTGCTGTCAGCTCAATCTCCAAAGCTTCAAAATGAGTTTTGCGCCTTTCTCGTTGAATCCGAACCATTGCAGAGATAAATTGTGGTCTTGAACAACTTTTAGCGATGGTGAGAGAAAAAATTACATAAATCAATTCTGGCAGACATTCTGGCATGAGCTGGCGAGAATGCGCCAGCGGCGCCAGATGCGCCAGCTGTGCCAGATGAAAAACATTTTCCTGATGTATCATATCCTTGAGTGCCGCGGCGACCATTTCGCAAAGGTTCGTGGGAGCTCTGGTCAGGCCGAAGGGCATACGAAGGTATATGAAGTACCCTCGGCCCTCAACATAGAACGTGGTGTATGGTACTGTTTCGTCGTCCAGCGGGACGGTAGCCGCTGCTAGGTTGATGACGCTTGCCCATCGGTGCCCGGCGGCGAATTGATGCTTGAGGTTTAGATCGCCATGAGGGAAGGGTGGTATCTGGGACGCCTTTTTCAAGGCCGTGAACGCGTGACACACGCACCATTTCGTCGTGAGCGGTGGCTTGTCGTGGGTGTCTTCTACAGCCTCGAGTATGGCCTCGTTGGGGTTGCCTGGCTCGTGGACTTGTTCCCAAAAAGGAGGTAAGCCGTTCTTAATGCATTCAGAATTGACTTTATGTAGGACCTCCGTGCGCGTTATCCCCGGCTTCCCCGCCTGTTTGGGGGCCAGGTTCGTGCTGTTCAGACATTTGAGGAACTCGCCGGGGACCCGTTGAATTACGTGCGCGGCTTCCATCTCGTTCAGAATATTGTAGAACCAGCTCTTTTGCTTCTCGGTAAGCGGCCGTTTGGAGACCCGAGTGGGGAGCTTCATGGAGGGATCGACGTCAACGTGGTGCTTCCACCAGTCCACGAAATACACCTCAAACATGGATAGCGCGAAGACATCAGCATATTCGTGCATGAGCTCGATGATTTTCCTTTTTTGGTCGTCGGTAAGGTCTGTCCCAATTTGGATCTTCCCCACAATCTCGTTAATCCGCGCCTCGTTAAACGGGTCCATCGTTCGCATCAAGGAGTTTGTCCCGTGGTCGATTTTGAAGTCCGAAGAGGTAACGTCCCCGAGCGCGTGGATACCAGTTGATGGATTCCCAGCATCAGGCGCTTGATCACTGTTTCCTGTCTTTCCCTCTACCTCCTCCATTATCGCTTGTAACGCCTCTAGCTTCGCTCTAAGCTCTCTCACCTTCAACTCCGACCGTAGTGTGGCACGTAGCTGGCCGTCCCCGTCCCTCAGGTCCACAACAAACTGTAGGGCGCTCTCCAAAGCGACGCTTCATCGGTGGTGGGCCCATCGATCAGCATTGGACCTGTCTCCCCAGCACCTTATCTCTGCCACCGATGCCGTCGTCGCCTTGTACTCTGGTGGGTCCCCCTTGTCCACCCTTCGCGCTTCTGCCAAAAGCGCATCCCAGTCTTCTCTTGCTCTCGCTCGCGCCCGCTGCCGCGCTGCTGTGGTGGGATTGCTCCCCGGGTGGTCTCCGGGATTGGTGTCTGTATCGCTCCTTGTCGCCTCCTCGTCCATGTCCAGGAGGGGGTCTACCTCCAGGTATCTCGCAAAGCGAGATTCCGCCCATGGTGAGCATGCTTGTACTAAGTGGATTTGCTCCAGTTCCTCCTCTAACAAGCTATCTTCCTCGCTCAGGACCACCATCCGCCCGCTGCACCCCCCTCCAGGCGTACCAGGTTCCTTAGGCTGTGCGGCAGTCCCCTTGGTATGCTGAGTATGCAGTTTTGGTGTTGGGAAGGGTCGGGGTTGGTGCGGCTTGGGGTCCGTCCACTGCGTAGGTGAGTGCCCTAGCCCGGGAAATGGGAGTGGCTGCTCAGCTCTCCGTTGTAGCTGTGCTGCCTTGCGCGCTTGCTCCCTCACTCGCCTCCTCGCTCTGCGCCCAAGTTCCATTCCTCCGCACTCGGCGCTGTCTCCTCACTGCCTTGTGTCCCCACCACGTGTATCGCCTGCCCGGAGCTATGCGCTGGGGGAATCCCCAGCTCCGGCGTCTTCATGAGGCCTTTGTTCCCCGCCTGGGGCGTCTCCACAACATCCTCATTGTCTGCCTGAGTCGTCTCCATGACGACTGCCTCCCCCGTGTCCACCTCGATGGCGTCTGCTGCCTCCGATGCCCCCGCACACTTGCCTTCGGTGTCTGTGAGTGCGGCAGTGGCATGTGTGTCCCCTGCAGGGTCCTCCACACCGTCTCCCTCTGATGCTCGTGGTACATTGTCGCCATGCGCCCAAATGTTGATCTCGTCCCGATCGTAGCTATGGACGGCGCACGCTGTGCAGCCACGGTTTACCCAGGAGGACGTCGAAGGCTCCCCCACTCTATAGATTTGCCAAACCGTCCTGACATACAGGCCAGTATGGCTGTGTTCTGCCCAGCCACTGGTGGCTGTGTCCCCCTCCAAAAAAAAATCTGAAAGTTCTAAAAAAAATCTAGGAGGTAGATCTGACCCTTGCGATCAACTTTTGTTTATATTGATCCCATCAGCTCCTGGTGTCAAAAACGCGAAATATTCGGCCGGAGCCAATAGTTTTTTGCCTCAGAGTAAAAGGCTGATATCTCACCAACTGCTCGGAATCAAGGAATCAAGGAAAACAGCTGAGTGGTTGGTGAGATATCAGCCTTTTACTCTCTGAGAGGGAAAAACCGCTGATACGCTTGCGGCGGGTGTGTGAGCGGAAGCTGAAACCAAATAGAGGAAGTGTGTGGTTGTGCCGCAAGAATATAAGTGCGAGGCTTGTTCCAACCAAGTCAGAACTCAACTGCAGCACTCAACGGCGAGGTACGAGGACAGCGGACGACGTAGGCTGCTTGAGGACGATGTAGGACACGATATAGGAGGTAGAGGACGACGTAGGACGCGAGGACGAGGACGATGGGGTAAGTAGAGGCTTTTAAAACTCGAAGAAATGGCGGAGAAACTTCTCTGTTTTTATTGCAATAATACTACGAATATTTATACAAGAAAGAGAACAGTAGAACAGTAAAGGAAAATTTTAATATCGGTGTACTCGGGATGTACGAGTCCACAGAACAGTTCGTAGATAGATTGAATCCTGTGTAGAACAATAAAAATCGATAAAATGTCAAATAATATCACTTTGTGGCGCCTGTGCTGGTTGAAGAATCGTTGTTTTAACAATAATGGTGGCAGTCCAAGTTATTTCGTGGAGGCGATGTATGAGATGCGGCGGTTTGATATCATTGTTGAATTTGAACCAGTGGCACAGCCCCGGTGATTGCGGTCAATTCCGTGCTCACAGCGTGCCGGTGCTCATCACCGCTGGCTCCAGCCGAGTATTTCGCGCTTTGGCACCACAAGCTGATGGGATCAAACAAGGTTGATTGCAAGGGTCAGATCTACCTCCTAGAATTTTTTCAGATTTTTCAGATTTTTTTGAGAGGGGGACACAGCCACCGGTGGCTGGGCAGAACACAGCCATACTGGCCTGTATATCAGGACGGTTTGGCAAATGTATAGGTCGGTGCGGGTGGGGCATGCGACGATGGGGACTTACTCTTCGTCGCCGTGCGACATACGGACGGCGTGCTTGGGAGGGCGGTATGGTGGGAGGAAGGAAGGGGGATGCTGGTGTCGGCGGTATTTATATGGTGCCTGTTCGGGACCTGCGCGCTTCGCTGTCACTGTGTCAGGTGTCGCCCCATTGGGGTATGGATTCGCTTACTAGAATTATGGCTCGTTTTTGGGTTTGTTGAGAACACGAGTTGAATGGGGTCAATAAATATACTAATAGATACTAATGGTGCACGAAACTAGGCCAAGGAAGCAGGGCGCGATAGGGTAAGGGTGAACGTGCGTGGGGGTGAAATCGCCGGGGAATGGGAAAAGGATTCCCGGGTGAGAATAGCATGTCTTGAGGGTTAACCGTAGAGAGTAGAAGTGCATTCAAAGGCGTTGGGTGCCGTTGAAGAACATTGTGCGCAGGGAGTGCTGGGCCAGAGTTAGGAGTGGGAGATGGGGAGGATGACACGCGCTTGTATGAGCCGCTGTGGTGCGCAAACGCACGCACCACCTGGGGTGGTGTGAGGTCGCCGAGTTCTGTAGCGCTGATGTAGCGGGTTAAGATAGAAGCGACACACTGAGAGTTTCTTGGTGAGAGTCTTGCGATGCGGATTGCGTAGTAAGAGTCTCGGTATTCAGAAAGCTGTCTAACTAATAACATTGTACCTACTTAAATAACCCTACGGTAAATCCATATTGAACAAAGACGAGAGTATTCATAAACTAACATACTAATATTGAACAAGGTTTGCTGCGTAAGATCAAGGCGCAGGCGCTGCGCAGCCTGCGGCGTAGTCAAATATTGATTGTCCGAATTAGGAAGGTGGTTGAATTACAGACGCGAACTCATATCCGTTACATTCGCCCTCCGAGGCTTATGAGTACTACGAATAAGCCTCTACATTCGCGATTCAACCGAGGCATCCGCATTGAAGCCATTATCCTCCTCGGGAATGTACTCGTACTGACCCTCTTCAAGTTCATCCTGCTCAGGGATGTCATCCGGGTGCAGCGGTTCGTCGTACACGGCGGAAGTGCTGGCGGCATCGATGTCGCTAGCCGTAGTCTTCTTGCTCTTCTTGCCCTTGGCAAAGCTTGGGTAACCGGCACGTTTGCCGCGGACGAAACCGCCAATTCGGTCTGTTGCCCAAGTAAGTATTGGGTCAATGACATAATGCATCAACGGCTCACCGGCGAGGTTAGGAGCACCTCTATTCATACCGCGATAACCACCGCGTCCTCTAAAAGCGCGACAGAGCGCGACCATGCACGCGGGGGTATGCGACCGGCCGAGGGTTGGGTTGGTATGCCCTACGCTCAGCAAGGACGGTCTCTAGGATACGGTGCTGGGAGTCTAGGATCGTTCCCAAGGCACCCGTCGAAGAGCAGCACCCGTCGACAGAGCAGCATCAAGCTGCCTGCCGGCAGCCTCGTGGGACTTGGGGGCCAGCAGGTGAGGGTAGTCCTCCGGCAACGGCACGAACTTCTCTCTTTTCAGATAGAAATCACGATAGCCGTGCGGCGGATCACCAGGGAATGGAGCTTTTCCGGCTCCAGCCGCGCGAAGCTGATGCGCGTATTTCTCGAATCCGGCCAAAGCAGCAGCGGTATTATTACCGTTTGCAAAAAAAGTTGGCGGTCACGGGATTTGCATCAATTTTTTTTGCCCAACTTGCGCGGGCCATATCTCCTCAACCAGGGCGCGGATTCCTATGAATGTATAGTGAAATCGAATCGTCTCGTCGAGCCCGAGGTGCCCCCAGTGTCAGATTTATGATTTGTGGCCTTAGTGGTGGAGCTGGGTGATGGCGCCATTTTCCGTGTGCGATGGCCACAGCAACTGAACTGACAATATGGCGGAGGGTCTGAATACTGCAGTCAGGTCCTAGATGTCTCACCAAGGGCCCCCCATATGTTTTAGAGGTATTTGGCTACACCAATACATGATTCAGTACATTTAGTAAATATGCCAGTAGCAAATGCTTAAATATGCCCTTTCTACCGTAATTTTCGCTCAGATTGATATAGGGACACCTTAATAACATCCACTTAAATTTTCAGGTACAGTCAGACCACTCAAATAAATCTCAGGCTCATTGCTACAGGTCGCGCACACAAAAAACGGTACGATCAGCCAGCTCGATCACGAAGGCCACAAATCATAAATCTGACACTGGGGGCACCTCGGGCTCGACGAGACGATTCGATTTCACTATACATTCATTGGAATCCGCGCCCTGGTTGAGGAGATATGGCCCGCGCAAGTTGGGCAAAGAACATTGATGCAAATCGCATGACCGCCAACTTTTTTGCAAACGGCAATAAAATGAGCGGGATTATAGGACATTGGGGAATATGCAGGTGTGGTCGATGTTCTTGATTTCCTCGACGCATTTTGAGCTCCATTTAAGTTATTTTCTTCATGCATGTTCGGCATCATTATCCGGCAAGCATGAACCTTCACTTGTTCCGCTTCGGGTTGTGCTTTTATTTTCCCGGCAGGCAAGTTCCGCGGGTGTTTTATCCCCATGGCTTCACAGTAACCGTCCATAGCGGCAAGGTGTTTCACTTCCGCATACGGAGACCAAGTCACGTCGCCCGTAGCCCATTGTATTTCGAACGACGCATCAACTCCTTTTCCAACATGGGAAAGGATTCTATCGACAGCCCATTCCTTTGGATTCTGACCAAATCCTGGTATCTGGTGCATTTGCCGGCCTGGAAATCTTCGGTCATCGTTCGGTATGTGTGCGCGAAGCAACGATGCATGAAATACATCATGTATTCCCCTCATCTTGAGCTCTTTCGACAACTCGAGTCGGTAAGAGGCTCCTGGGGAAACTACTTCACTGATTCGAAATGGTCCCAAATATTTCGGAACCAATTTCCTAACCCGTTTCTTCGGCAATTTTAGATTCTTTGTTGACAAATATACAAGTTCACCTAGCGCAAAGCCCGATTTTCGGCGATGCTTGTTCGCTTGGTCGGTCTGATGTATGCGCGCATCAATGATGGCGTCGTGGGCCTTCATCAAAGCCTCTTTCATCTTTGCCGCAAATTTCCTCACTCCTGGATACTCGGAATCATTCTCCCATATCATTGGGCGTGGTGTGCGAGCATAGTTGAGGAAGAAAGGGGAGAACCCAGTTGTTTCAGATCGCGCCATGTTCATTGCAGACTCTATAGCCGGGAGTCTTTCTGCCCAATCCTTCTGATCCGGTTGCACACACTGGCGCAGCATCTGGGTCATTGTTCTGTTGGCGCGTTCAGTCATTCCATCCGTTTGGGGATGATACGCCGTTGATAACCTCAATTCGACGCCTAACAACTGATTTAGCCGCCGCCAGAAGGTACTGGTGAAGAGTGAGTCGCGGTCACTAATTATTCGCTCAGGCAATCCGTGCAATTTATATACAGTGTCAAATATGACCTCTGCAATCTGCTTTGCACCATAATTCTGGCGAGTCGGCACCAAATGAACCATAGCGGTGAGGTGATCGATGATCACACAAATCATGTCAAACGAGCCGTGCCTTGTTGTGGATTCAGGCAATGGTCCGACAAAATCAATGCCGATATATTGCCATGGCCGCCGTGGAACCGGCAACGTCTGCAACAACCCCATAGGCTTCTGGTTGTTCGGCTTGCTTGTTGCACAAGTCACACATGATTTACAATATGTGTCAATGTCGTCGACCATTGTTTTCCACCAAACTTCTTCTCTCAAGAAGTCCAAGGTTTTTCGTGATCCGAGATGTGCCAGTAGTGAGTGCGCGTGAGTGATTATTATTTCCCTCACACTGCGCTCTCCCAATTTCACATCGGGTATGCACAGCACCTCCAATCCTTCCCTTGATTTGAATACAAGGCCATCTCGTTCTTGGAAATCCTTGTATTCGTCAGGAGTTTTAAGTATTTCCTTGAAGAAAGGATCCTCGTGATAGCGATGTTTCAGTCCCTCTGGTAACTGAAATCCAGGTCCGCCTGCGGTTGCAATTCCCCGCAGATCCGACGGCACCGCTTTCGGCTTCTCAGCTCCCGAAGGTTTGTCCTTGATCCCCGTTTGTTGTTCCGGCTGGGGCGTGGGATTTGGATCAGTGTCAGCGCCGGTGTCAGGTTCCTGTACCTAATCATTATTCACCGGGACGCTGCGCTTCTGGCGGGGTTTGGACCCACCGCAGGTTCGCGTATCAGCGCCCAGCTTAGCAAGACGACTGGAGCGTCGAGGCCCGCCCTCCAGGACAGCCGCCGATCCAGTGTAGACAGGTGCCGTGATGGCTCCTTCTTCGTCCACGTCGCCCATCTCGGCTTCGGAGTCAGGCGGGTTATCATTGCTGACGAATTCACTAGGGGCTCGGACCGTACCGAGGGGTTCGCTACTATAGATGCGAGATAACGCGTCCGCGAGAATATTCGTCTCCCCTGGAATATAGTGAATAGAGAAGTTAAACTCATTCAATATATCCAGCCATCTATGCTGACGAGGAGACAGGTTCTTTTGCTGCATCAAGTGTTCCAAGACCTTGTGATCCGTTGAAATCCTGAATTTTGCACCGTGTAAGAGTCCTCGAAAGCGCTTCAGAGATTCCACGATGGCTAACAATTCTTGCTCGTGGACCGGATAATTTTGCTGAGCGGAGTTGAATTTTCCGGACCAGAATGCGACGACTTTCGCTGTTTTCAAGTCATCACCCTGGCTCACGTACCCGCTCGCTCCCGTGCACGATGCGTCGGTTACCAAGTTGATCGTTGGCGCGCCATCCGAGTAATCAATCGATGTACGGTGATGATCGCGCCACCTGTGAATGATTTGTTTTACTTGCTCGAAGGCCCTCTGCTCGGTATGACCCCATTTCCAAGGTGTCTTCGCGCCGGTTAACGGCGTGAGAATCCCCATAGGTATGCGAATACCGTGGCAATCGTCTGCAAGGTAACCAACTGCCCCAAGGAAACTACTAAGTAAGTCCTTGGTCGTTGGTGTCTTCCAGTTGACCACTGATTCAACCTTGTGCGGATCCATCAGAATGCCATGCTCGTCTATGATATGTCCGAGAATTTTCAACTTCTCGGCGAAGAACTGCATTTTATCGGCACTGAGGTAGAGTTTTTCCTTGCGAAGAATATCAAACACAATTCTCACATGTCTCATGTGGTCTTGGACCGAATCCGAATAGATTATAATGTCATCCAGATATACATCCATGAAGACCCCGATATACGGTGCGAATATATGATTCATCAAGGTCTGACATGTCGCGGGCCCGTTGCAATCACCCTGCTGTAGAACTAAGCTCTCCATCGTACCATCAGGTGTGTTGAACAATGTCCGAGATACGTGCTCAGGAACCACTCTGATTTGCTCATGGAAATCTTTCCCGTCAACCAAGGTGCGATACGGATGCCGCGCAACATTCCTCAGAATTCCATGGATATCAGGTAAGGGCGCTGCAATTTTTACTGTGTTGTCATTTTGCTGCCGCTTATCAACAACAGTTCGAATGCGTACTTTGCCATCATCCTTAGCAGGCTTCGGAAGGATCAACATCGGCGAAGTATTGCTACCAGTTGCCATTCTCCATCGGCCTGACTTCATGTATGTGTCCTTTTTTTGGCGCCAGACTGATTTTAACGCTTCAGGGCACTTCGAAGGTCGCCATTTATACACCAGTTTCTCATCCTTCAACGGGATGGTATGGTTCACAGCACGAAATGGAGGTAAGCTAGTTTCTGCTGGATCTGGGCACAAGTCGGCCCCTTCATCGTGCAGAGACTGTCTAATTGATTCCAGATCTTCCTCGAAAATATCAGCCGCTGCTGATTGAATTGTGGAGACTTCGGGTCCCCTCATTTCAACAGGTTGGTCGGATCCGATTACGACTCTCGTTGGGTTCATCCCAATCACGATCTTGTGCTGAAATATGAAAGGGGTACCAAGTATGACGTCGTAACTGTCCAGGTTCGCGATGTCAAGCCGTCTATCGCAATCTATACCCTGATATTTCAAGTGTACAGTTGTCGACGCATTAATTTTGGATCGAGAACCGTGCACAGCCAGTTGAACCGTGACTGGTTTTGCCAGAATATCTTTCCTCAAGGTGAGTTGATCAACCAATTTCGTCGAAATAAAATCTGCCATTGACCCAGTGTCTATAAGAGCGCGTACAGGTCGGCCGTTAATCATTATCTGAACAATAATCGGCCTCGGAAGGCAACGCTTAAAATCTCGTGGCAGCATCGCATTCCTTTCGATGGAATCCACCTGCTCTTGGTAAGCTGGGCCCTTCCTCGCTCGCTTCCTATGATTGACGGGTCGCTTAGTGTCTGGCTGTGGTTGTGCAGCGCATAAACCCACCGATATTTCATTAGGTCTCCAAGGCTCATTCTCGGCGTTAAACGGAAACAAACCGACGGTTTCCTGCTCGGACCATGGTTGAAAAGATTCGGAAGGTATTCCTGGATACTGGTCCTGTTGGGCATTCAAAAATTCCAGGTCTTCCCACTCCTCGTCCAATATCTGGCCTGGATCAAACTCGGGACTTTTGATCTCCGCGTGAGTGATCACGAAACATATTTCCGTGCCCAGGACATTGACTTGGTATCCTAGTGAATGAGGTTCCACAGTTACGCGCTCCTCGGGCGTAATTTGTGCCCATGGTCGACTCTCCATTGCGAGCGCAAAGCGTATCCGCAGCCAGTCAATAGCCGGATACTCTTCTTCAGCTTCGCCTTCATCCGGAAATGCGCCGGTGCGTCGTTGCTCGGGAACCTTGTCCATAGCCGCGAGAATTTCATGAACCCCATATTCTGGATTTTCCAAGTCAACACGATGAATCATGTACGGCCTATCAGGCTGTTGCCAGTCCGTGAGTTCAAAGCTGTCACCATAGTCAATGACAGTGAATCGCTCATCGCCACAGGCTTCAGAACCGTAGTAGCTTTCAAAAAGCTTCACGAGGTAAGCCTGAGCATCATCCGTATGATCCTGAAATCTATGGCCCTCTCCTACAGGTTCCTCGACAGAAATACCAACAGCGCCGACGCGTAGGTTGGCCTCGCGAGCTGCCTTGGCGCGTGTCTCAACCCCTGCGAAATTTACTGACCCCGCATTCAATGTAGGTCCTTTCGCTGTCTGCCTGTCAGGGTAATTACGGCTCTCGTGACCGACATCCTTGCAGTTGAATCAACGCCCTTCAGCGCGGAGTCTATCCCGTTCCTCTTTGCTGATTTTATCGGTGCGTTCACGAGGCTTCCTGTCTGTATTTCCCTTGTTTAACTTCTTCCCTTTGTCATTTCCAGTATTATTACCAGTATGGCGCTGCGGAGTAGACTGATTATTCGCAGTCTGTGCCTTCTGGCCCTGGCCACCATTGGTAAATTTCCCATGGTTGAGACCCTGGTTCTGGCTGAATTTCCGCTCACGCTTAAACGCCTCGCGAACATTCTCTTCGCGGGTTGCGTACTTTGCAAGCTTCTTTAGGGTGTTCCGTTCCGGGTCCAAGCCGCGACTAATCAAGTGCAACCGTAATTCCTGGTGAATTCCTCGCCAGAATATCTGCTTGAGTTGACGCTCTGTGACATCAGGGAAGCGAACCGAAAGGGATTCAATACCTCGCATGAAGTCCCGGACTTTGCTGCCGCCCTGCCTCGCGCTCATAAGCCTCTCACGCAGCTGCAACTTGAAATCAGGTGGGAAACAGTAATTGAACAGTCCTTCGTAGACTGATTTTACCGTCCAATCCTTCCGTCGCAATGCCACATGTTTCATGAAGAATTTACTAGCTTTCGCACTCATGAAGTTAACCATAATTTTTACAGTCATTGCGTCGTTGTGTCCATGCCAATCAGCCCACGTATCAACTTCGTATGTCCAGTGGTCGAAGTGATCAAGGTCGGCATTCCCTTCATAAATGAAAGGGTTTTTGATCTTTACAGACGACAGAGCCTTTCGGAGACGAATGTTATCCTTCTTTGCCTGCCTTCGCTTGTGCAATGGTGTGCGCCTACGGCGTTTCGCGGAACTGCTGAGCGAAGAAGAACTCGACGAGGATGATGAACTAGACCCTTCGTCATCCGAGTCTGAGGACTCCGAGCCGCTGCTGTCCGAACCCGACGATGAAGAGGAGGAGGATGGCTGCTGGGTGGCTCGCTGGGTTCCACAGTCGTTGCGCGGAACCATCCACCGTCGGGAATCTCGGATTGATCGCGGCGAAAGTTCTCTGGCCGTAAGTGGTTGCCTTTTGCCCGTTGTTCTTTTTTCTTTGCAACACGTTCCCTGTTCATCTGTGTAGGCGGTCGTACTCGGGGCGAGAGTTAACTTTTTGGCTTGCAAAAGTGGCTTGCGCCCGCGCAGAATGGCTTGTTTCGGGCTTGGGCTTGGATTTGGCTGTGATCACAAGCCCAAGCCCGGCATTTCGGCTTGCAAGCCAAAATGTTGGCTTGGCAAGCCATTCCGCCAGTCTGCCATCAGCAAAGTGGCTTGCGCTCATTGCTCAATATTTAAGACCATATGGTCAAATCTAATGCGCTAGATACATTGCTATACATCCCCTGCAGGTACTTGGGACGCCAACTTTTAATATTACAGAAATTCTCGTCAACGCCGTGACAAATGATGCAGACAACTCATACCCCGAATATAAGCCTGCTGGCTTGTGATGTTCAATGGATAGAGAATACTTTGTTGCTCCTAACTGTAGTGAAAACTTTGGGGGAACTGTCTGCCATGTAAAGAAATTCATAAACCAAGTTCAACTCACTGGACTTCTGAACCATGCAAGTGTTTCAGTACCTCAAACTGAAATTTGAACTGATTCCTTGACAAAAAGGCTTTGGATACTCCAGCAGAGGGAAACCAGCCCTGTAGATCTCTATTCTAGGTGCGGTTCTCGTTATTTGACATTGGTTGAACCACGGTCTTGGACCATAATCAGCTGAATGCACGTAAATATTCAATTTTTTGATGTAAACTGCCCCAATGAACACATTTGAATGATCTGGGGCATTACCAGGCCCAGAATGTGCCAGGAAATCATTTTTTCCTCGGCAACAAAGTGGCTTGCACAAGCCATTTTGTCTGATGCTATCAAAATGGGCGTGGGCACGGCTTGTGACGAAAAGTCAAGGAATCATGTCATAATGAGGTCAATACCATCTCAGGTGTACCTGCTTAACATGTTGCAACGAAATCTTGGTGAATTGACACCGGGTTGAGAAAAGTTGAACATGTCAAATGCCATCACAAGCCATTCTGGTGACAAAGTGGCTTGGGCCGAGTGTGGGTGGAATTTTTCGATTCAAGCTTTGGAAATCATTCTATTGTTACTTACATTGTTATAAGGAGTCACTGAACCTCGAATAATAGTTGATTCCATTTTATTTCGGCCCTTGGTCGCGGCGAGCAAAATGGCTTGCGCAAGCCGGTTTGTCTGATGCCATCAAACGGGCAGTGGCGTGGCTTGCGACGAAAATTAGTTAATTATGGGAAGGCGTAGGTGTATGAAACTTCAATTTTTGGCTTGCAAAAGTGGCTTGTGCCCGCGCGGATTAGCTTGTATCGGGTGTGGGCGTGGATTTGACTGTAAGCGCGCGCGCACGCCCCGGCATTTCGGCTTACAAGCCAAAATGTTGGCTTGGCAAGCCATTCCGCCGGCTTGGCACCAGCCAAAAACTCAAAGTGGCTTGCGTCGATTGCGAAGGGTACACTCCCGCTACTTTCAAATTTTATGGCTCATAAACATCTCCTGAGTATACCCTCGCTGGGCTTGTGGTTTTTTCCCTTAATTGTAGCTACTGATAGCATGATACTAGGTTGGCACCGCGATAATGTTGACCTAGGTTGACCTACGGTATCATTTTCAATGGAAGTTGTGGCTTGCGGGGGCCAATGCATTGCTCTGGTACCCATTCATTGATACTCCGAAGTAGTTGTGCTGAAACGAAGGATTTGCCGTCATCTGGACACAACATGCCGTGATATCAAGTATTGGCGCACCGTGAAAACTATCCTTATTTTTCTAACACCAATGTGATCCTTGATAACCATTGTCCTGGACCTCGCAAAAGGCTTCTGAGTGGCCCAAGGTGCATTGATTCACCGACTTGAAAAAAAAAATTAGCCTCCAACAGCTGGCCTATGTAGCAGACTCAGTCGCAGTTGATATGTGGTAATATTTATTGAACTTGTCGCTTGTCCGCACTCGAGACGCTTGATGACGGTTTACTCGCGGTAGCTCAAATGTTCCCATAGAAATGGTGCAGCACTCTAATGGATGCGCTTCATCTCCTGTGATGCAATAGTGCTGTCGCCTCATACCAAACCCCGGGTGTAAACTGGTGAAGGCGAGTCTTGAAGACCTGTGGAGTTTTGCTCAGTCCTAACATTGTAATAGATGCATAATATATCCATAACTTGAATGTGTCTCGTGTAGAGATGTATACAGCATGGCTTCAAGCCCGGGTTGAGAAGAATTGCCTACCACTCCTCGTCGACTTCGTTCGGGGAAGGCGGTTTAGCTCAGCGTATATGTATCTCGACTCATAAAAAAAGAATTTCTGCCCGCTCAACTTTGAACTGTAATGGTCAATGCCTTAGGCCCACGAAATCTAGTGAAAAATGGTGAGCAGCGGGATCATGATATTCATAGAACATTGTTGAGCGGAAAACAAGTGTTGAATGAGAGTTCAACTATACCAGTCTTGTGTACTCGTGAGGTGATAGTCCCCAATCTAATTGTAATTGAAGAGATATTCTGTGTCGCATGAGGTCATCGAACAACAGCTGAGTAGCTGCCTATCATGAGGGCGAGGATGGTCACTGCCTTGCGATGGCCGGACACAGTCTCGGCGACAATAACACATCCGATTATTAGAGCGTTTGTGCATCAGCCATTGGAGCCACTATGTGGCTCCAATACTGTGTGCAAAGTGATGGCTCCACGGCCAAAATATGGCGTCAGAGGCCGGTGAATGGCTTGGTGGAGTCATTGGCCTGCTATTTTTGCGCACTGCAAAACAGCCGCGAGGTGGCTCCAATGGCAGTTGCACAAACACGCTATCACCATCTTTCTTTGATCAATGCGGACTTACGACAGTTGAGGTACTACGGGGGCAAACCAGGAACAACAGCGGTGCTCCAGTGAGACGTAATGAGCGAAATATTTACAGTGGAGATGCATGACGGTAAGCGAGCACAAGCCACGCCCAAGCCCAAGCCACGCCCGCCCAAGCCCCCTAAGCGAAATTCAAACTCCGCTAGGCGGCGCAAGCCATTCGGCCAAGCCAATCGGAGAAGTCTGTACTCGGGGCCTCTCTCTCCCGGATCGACACCTTTGCCCTTTGGTCCACTTGGACCGGCTCTACCAGACGATGCACCCGATCGCCGGTGCTTCACCGAGGGTACCGGTGATAGCGAGCGAGATCTGGCTGCTTCCGGCCTGATCTCATTTCCGTTGCTGTCGACTTCAACGATGACTGCTCCAACAGTGATTTTTGAAGAACCCGCCCTCCATTCCCTGCCCAGGCACGAGGCCCTCGAGTCCTTCCAGGATGCCAAGAGTACAGCTTGCAAGTCTGTATCTTCTTCTGGTATGTCTTCGTCAGACAATAATTCCATAACATCCTCATTATCACTCATATCCTGCAATATTGAGCCCAATATTTCGATGTCAATTGGCTCTATTTCAGGTAAACTCGGTGAGTGGGTAATATACTCAACAGCAGACTCGTCAGTCTCACTGTCGGATTCAGAGTCAAACCATTCCAGGAAGAATTGTCTTTCTACGGTGAGCCCATACTTGTAAGGTTCTTTCCCGCCCTCCACTCGACGTCCCGCTTTGTGAACAGTGGTCCACTCGTTAGACCAACTGAACACGGGTTCAAGAACCGCGTGAGTCTCTGCCTGCTCGATTCCGACGCTGAGTGAACCATAGAAGAATTCTAAATGGTCCTCTAGTTCTGCGCGACGCACACGAGTGCCAAGACTTCTCTTAGAGCGTTCTTATCCACTGCCGGTAGTTGTCCCCATCGAAGTTCCCCTTCTGCGGTGAGAACTTCGGGTTCCTGGCATACGTGGCGCGCGAGCAGTGTTTGCCGCCGAGGTGTCAACGGCTTTGACAGGGCCGGACTCCTCCTGGCGCATAGCTGCCGAGCTGTCGGTGGCTTTGATATTGCCAGACAGCTCATGGCGCTCCTGGGTTGCGGCCGAAGCGTCAGAGATCGACACGGGATCTGACACTTCCTGGCGCATAGCTGCCGAGGTGTCCCGAGAGGGAACCTCCTGGCGCTCGGGCTCCGGTAGACCGCGTACTCCGCGTCACCCTTCTGCCCATGGATTCCTGGACCTCGTCCACTGGCAAACCCCACTTGGCTGCGAGGCCAATGTCAGAGACGAGCTCCCCAGGTAAGGAGCGAGCGCGCGGTCGTCCTGCAACGATGCGTGCATGCTCCCCGATGCTTCCTCCATCTGAGTCGAAGGATGCACCAACGGCCACCGCCTCCGCCGCGAGGGACTGGGTATTGCGCGTGGAGTCGGTCCGTTTCTTCGTACGTACAGTTTCAGACATGCCTATGAAAAAAAATATTAGCAAAAACGATAGATTAAAGACGCACCCGGGTGATCAGTCCGAGCGTTGAAAACGAGATAAAAGGTATACGCAAAAAATGTGAGGTCGCCGAGTTCTGTAGCGCTGATGTAGCGGGTTAAGATAGAAGCGACACACTGAGAGTTTCTTGGTGAGAGTCTTGCGATGCGGATTGCGTAGTAAGAGTCTCGGTATTCAGAAAGCTGTCTAGCTAATAACATTGTACCTACTTAAATAACCCTACAGTAAATCCATATTGAACAAAGACGAGAGTATTCATAAACTAACATACTAATATTGAACAAGGTTTGCTGCGTAAGATCAAGGCGCAGGCGCTGCGCAGCCTGCGGCGTAGTCAAATATTGATTGTCCGAATTAGGAAGGTGGTTGAATTACAGACGCGAACTCATATCCGTTACAGGTGGGCCGCTGTGGGGGCTAGTTGAAGGGGGAGGTGGGCAGGAGGAGAGACCGGAGGGCGGTTGTCATGGAGGTTGGAGTGAGTCATGCTTTGTAAGCAATGAAACATTTGTTTCGTTCGTGGTGGTGTGTTTGGTCTGCCGGGCGCAGCATGTCACGTGACTGGCTGGGCCAAGTGCGGGGTGGGCGTTCCCGATGCCAATAGTGCCTCTAATAACCTGAAAAAAAAGTGTCCCACTGTTTTTGGGGTCTAGGAATCCATGGGCATGGTCATTGGATTGACCTGGGATGTCCCTGGTATTATATGGCTCTATCTCCCGTATTTTCATCCTCCTCTTTGCCCTGGGAAGCCAACCAATGCTTCTAATAACCTGAAAATAGTCTCCCACCGTTTTTGGGGTCTAGGAATGCATCGGCATGGTCGTTGGATTGACCCGGGATGTCCCTGGTATTATATGGCTCTATCTCCCCTATTTTCACCTCTTTTTTGCCTTGGGAAGCCAACCAATGCCTCAAATAACCTGAAAAGAAGTAGACCACTGTCTTTTGGGTCTAGGAATCCATCGGTGTGGTCGTTGGATCCATCTGAGCAACCCCTGACAGTGAACTGACCCATCTCGGCCTTTTCTGCTGACATTTGGGAACACCCTTATAAATCTCGTCACTCTCGGCTAATGCACCTGTCAATCCCTTTGTTCTCATACCACCATCATCGCGTCGTTGCCACCTAGCACCCCTGTCCTTGTTGGCAGCTAGGCCAGGATGCCACTGTCTGCAGCAGTGTCTCCTTGGTCCTAGCCCTTCTCCTGGATGGTGGCTGCTCAAGCCAGGTGGCCAAGGTGCGTCATCCTACATGTTTCCCTCTGGCTTTTTTTTTTCTTCTTCAGGGCATGCCTGGGCCCGGGCTTATTCTTTTTGTTGTTTTGTTTTTATTCGACTCCCTCAGCGCAGATGTTAGCCACCTCGAGATGATCACACAAGCTTTGCTTGTGCAGATTTCGCTGTCAATCCGGTGTCTGATTGGTAACCACAGGGATTCAGCCTTTCAGGGCTTTGACTTTGATGTCTAGGTGGGAGCCACAACGGTGATGTTGTTAAATATCGGGAATGGCGGCATTCCAAAAAACACCTGTCAGTTCTAGGGGCTTATTTCTTTGTCGGTTCTGGGGGCTCACGTTTTGCACACTGACTTTCATTATTTCTTCCAGTATTATCGCCGCTCTCAACAACGTTGGTCTCATTTCTTTACTTTACAGCGCTGATCTTTGTTTTTTTTTTTCTGTACAGATCTTGCTTTACTTGTGTCTGCTGGTTCTTATCACAGGTCTAAACAGTGTCGGTCTCTTTGCTTTACAATGCTGATCTTTTCGTCTGTACAGGTCTCTCTTTCGTTTCATATGTCTTGTCTGGTCTATGTTGTTGTCAACATTCACATTGGGTGCGTGTTTCTTTCCTTGCATTATTCTGCTGGCGCTAACTGGTTTGGGATTGCAGATAATAGCATGTTGTCATATTGGGTGCGTGTTTCTTTCCTTGCATTATTCTGCTGGCGCTAACTGGTTTGGGATTGCAGATAATAGCCTGTTGTCATGTTGTATGTGTGGTAGGTTTGTGGTTTGCTCCCCCCCGAGGTAAAATGTGCATTGCATCGCGGGGGCGCAAACCACAGACATACTACGCATACAACTCGGGGGGGATCTTAAATAGTTTAAGATATATATACAGTTGTATGAATAAAATATCGTGGATGTATTGCACAGTATATATAATGTTAGATGTACAGTATATATATATGTTGTTTGTAATGTTGGATGTATTGATTCAGAACCATTTTTGGAAGCCAAACGCATAAATATTTTTTTTCCATCACACAGAGAGTAGTTGGATCTCATTTTTTTGGGTAGATGGGGTTTAAAGGCTGCTATGGGATATGGATTCAAGTATCTGGGCTTGCCTAACCCTAGGCAGGAGAGATTGGGGGTTGGGAGTGAGTAATGCTTTGTAAGCAATGAAACATTTCGTTCGTTTGTGGTGGTGTGTTTGGTCTGCCGAGGGCGGCATGTCACGTGACTGGTGGGGGCCAAGTGACTGAGAGGGAAATAAGGCAGGGTGGGCGTTCCCAATGTTTGGCGCGAACAGGTTGGGGGGAAGCTAGTGCAGTGGGGTGACAAATCGTTCCCGAAACATTGGGGGAACGATTTGGGTGGGAGCGAGTGGGAGGGGTGATGACAGATGGTTCCCGATGACCAATTTTTTTTTTTTTTGGTTGTGAAATTCCCTCGCGCAAAATTGCGGGAGGGGATGACAAAGTTTTTTTTTTTTGTGGGTGTTTCATTCCCTCTCGCAAAATTGCGGGAGGGGATGACAAAGACTTTTTTTTGTTTTTGGGTTGTAAAATTCCCTCCCGCAAAATTGCCAGTTGCCCCCACTGCCCCCTCCCTTAGTATATCATCATAGAGGAAGGACATGTTGCGCCTTAGTCCTAGTCACATCCAATGACAACATTTACCCTAACATTGCCCCTAACCCTAGCCCTACCCTACCTCTAGCCCTAGGAATGGCTCTAGGGTTTAGAACACTTCAGCAGCTTTCTAACAGTACCGGAATCAAGGGAAACGGCCCAGTGGTTGCTAAGATATCAGCCATTTACACAATTTATTTAGGACACCCCCTGCACTAAATAATGTTGACCAATTGTTCAAAAGCGGGTTGCACGCAATTTATTTAAGACACCCCCTGCACTAAATAATGTTGACCAACTGTTCAAAAGCGGGTTGCACGCAATTTATTTAAGACACACCCTGCACTAAATAATGTTGACCAACTGTTCAAAAGCGGGTTGCACGCAATTTATTTAAGACACACCCTGCACTAAATAATGTTGACCAACTGTTCAAAATCGCGTCAAATGGCCCAAATCAGGAACCGGTGCCGGTTCCTGGGATGAGATACATAGGGGTTGGGGCCTTGGAAGTTCGGAAGCTGTTATGTCGGCTAACAGTGATTTGACATTTTGTATGACTACAAGTGCTAGGGCACGGATTTCACTTGTAATTACGCCTACTCTATCTTCCCCAACCCCGTAACGTGTGTGGGTAGGAGCCTGATCATTTTGATGAATTTTCAAGAATATTACTTACAGGGATGCATTTGGGCCCTTGAGGGAAGATAGTTGCCTATAAACACCATGTATACACTCGGTTACACTTTATCGACTATGTGGAATACAAATCTGGAATTTGAATTATGGTGTTCTGGCAAAGTTCGGGTGGACTCAAATACCACTATGGTATTGTGGCTGGGTTTAGGCTTCTGAACAGTCGCGTTTGTGAATGTTCTTTTTCTACTACATTCTGTTCCATAAACCTGTACTCCCAAGAGTATCAATACCCTCCCTGACCTCCTTACTGATGAGAACGATGTATACAATACTTTCTACGCCGCGCCTGACGTCATTCTCGGTTGTTGATGAATTTTGGATACTAGCTTTTCCGATTTTTTTTGACATAGGCCAATTCCTTACACCATTCTATGATGTTCTGTCGATGCAAATTTTGCTTCAGATGCTTCGACGTCTTGAACAACGTCGAGCTTTCTTCGCCAAGAAAGGGAAGTCACCTAGTCACAGCTGTGACTCTCGCTCTCTTACTCTTCCCACCACACGACTCGACGTCCCGTCGTCTCAAACTCCGCCAAATCCTCTGGCCTTCCCGGGCAACGGAATATGGGTACCTAATCAGTGTGCGTGTGCTGTGGGATGACTTTCGGTAGGGCTCCAAACAGCAATATTGGGAGTTCAGCAGTACGTGCTAGTTCCCTATTTATTGCCTCTCAAGCCACTGAAATGCCATATACAAATAGTACATTTATGTCAGGAACACTGTTCTCATGCAGGGACATCCGTTTAGGCTCCTTCTGCTGATAAGCAGTGAATCAACGCACCTATGAAAATGCTATATTTTTCGCTTTTCAAATGTGTAGTTCATTCCTATTGTATCATCTATTAGAGGCAGTACCAAGAACCCGAGGTAGCTGGCCTGTGGCCAGCATCACAAGAGTAACGGGACAATGCCCTGGTGGAAGCCAGAGGTGTTTCTGACATGCACTCGCTCCGAAACGTGTAGGAGAATGTGTAGCCCAACCAAACTTAAGGGTGATTTGGTGGTTTCAATAGTTTCGATCGTTTTGACGACCGAAACCTTGAGAACCACATTAACGGGCGACTATGTGATTATCTGTTAGGACGTATCGACGTGTTCGCGCCGATCCAGGTGACGTGAGACATACGGAAGCGGTGCTTCGATTGTAACTGAGATTCGGTTACTTGGCAACGGACATCAAAGTGGGATAGTAAGCGATGGGGACCCATGATCGTCGATCTCGGAGTTCTCAGGACTTCCCCTTTGGGTTACAAGAGCGTTCTGGAGTATCCCTCTTGAGCTTATACTCGATATGGGGTATCGTTCGAAGCCTACATGGCTGGAGACTCTAGTTTCCATGAAGACCTTTGAGCAGTACAACCAGAATACAAGTTACCTTGCAGAGGAAACTACATGGTGTTTGATGTCTAATCTGGCATCAGTCTACCATGTGCATATTATTACCAAGACACAGTCGAAATATACCTGGGATGGCGTGCTAAGTGCCCCCAACCAATAGGACTCATTATATTTTAATTGCCAAGACGGATACACGGGTTTCGAGCCGGATAAACGGACCATTTACTTAATTCTTTCATTGTCATAGTCATATCTTGGATTGTATAAGTAGTTAGAGGTGTTTCGAGGTTCGAGGACGGAGTTTCCCCCAACTAGTGAGCCTAAACTCACACCAAGGGAAACTTTTAGTCGATCTTCGACCCCTACCAGTGTCAGTTTGTAGGAGTTTGAATATCACAAGTGTTGGATTGGATTGAAACATCTGAGCATGGCTCTTGAATCGTATTGAATCGTTGGAATCATATTGAATCGCTGGCCTTGGGTCTTGAATCGTATTGAATTGCTGGTCTTGGGCCTTGAATCGTTGGGAATCGGTTGGAATCGTCTGTTTTGTTGTCTCATTTGTCTGGAATCACCACCATCTTTGTTATACTTTGCGGAGCTTTTAGTTTCGCTTTGGAATATTGGTGAATCTCACGGTTCCCTGCATTCCAATAAATTCTCTTTGTGTTGTTACACTGGAAACTACAGAATCCTTTGGGATCCTACGTTTCCATCGTTCTAGTCGTTTGTTTCCGACTTAGGTCTTGGTGTCCGAAACAGATATCCTTTGGATCTTTAAGTTTCGTACATAACAAACACTTGTTACGACCAATACTGTACTATTAAAATCAATTCGTCAAGGGGTGTGACGTGTGACCCCAAGTTCCAATTCGTCAATTCGTCAAGGGAGCTCGAGCTGCGTGACAGCTCCCAAAATTTCGTCAACCCGTAAATATATTCCAGGAGTTGTGTTGAATGCACAGCAATTCAATGGAACAGTATAAGAAAGACCTGAGCAATTTATTTCGCCATATCTTTGAGTGATCCGGAAAAATGCATTTTTGCTGTTGAACTTGCTCTGAACCACGATATTTGTGAGATTTGAAGCCAAAAACCGTAAAAATGGGCAATAAACTGAGTGGAAAGTGAGGAAATTTGTTCCAAGCACCCCTGAACCGAAATTTTGAACCTATCGTGACGAAAAGGAAATTCGTCAAGAGCCTCGGTGACGCGTGACAAGGTTGCAAAATTCGTCACGTCAAGCACCCGCGTGACGCGTGACCGACGAATTGATTTTAATAGTACAGTAACAACTTCTTGAAGTAAACTTTCTCCTGATCAACCTTTACAAGGCTCTGAATCAGGACTGACACTCGTCTGGTACCTCTGGAACGAACGTTACACCGCACTTGCTACATACTATTAGTTGTTTGGGATTAGATTCATCTGTTCCATCTGATTCTTTGGTTGTGGTATTTTGTTTTGGCTGTTTCTGTTGGTTTCCATCCTAGGTTCGGAGCTCACTTATCACCACCCACGTATTTCATCCACTGGCCTTCGAAATTCTGCAATCGCGCGTAACAACAATGTAGTTGGCACATGGGCGCATGCAATGTAGGGCGATGCGTAATTACACTGGGGCATAATGAATGAGTATTGTGGTGTGTCATTTGTGCTAACAGCGTCGCCTTTTTGCTCACTTTCGGTACCATACTCCACTTTTTCCCCCCTCGACGTTCATTGCAGGAGCATCGCGTGTGCTTCCTCGTGACTGCTGCTGCGCGCACACCCCGTCTGTGAGCTCACCTCGTTCAGTCGAGGCTTGTGAGCATGGCCCCCGGCCCACACTCTGCGACGCGCGCTCGGCATCAAACATTGTACGAGATCCTCCCTCACTTCATTTGCAGTGCTAAATTCAATTTCTCCACCACCTGCTGCTCTGGAGTCCGGAGCACGCTGAGACCGAGAGACCATACTGTACCTAGGGTTCCGCACGGGTATCGGGTCTACCCACGTGTTCGGACCCGAGGGTCGGCCGGGTTCGGGTACGGGTTGAGATTTTCCAACCCGTCCCAATACCGCAGACCCGCACGGGTTAACCCGCGGGAATTCGGCAGACTTTATCTGAGACTCGGCCGACATTTTTCCGATGCTTTGACACTGACAGCACTCCATGCCGCGTCGCTCTGAAGCCCAAGACATCTGGGCCGTGCTTCATCTGTGGCATAATTGTGATGTAATCCCCACGGAACAAGGCACGGATCAGATTTTACCCATTATTTCTGTGATTGGCAATGGACCCGCATCCAACTCGTAAGGTACGCGGGTCCGTACATACCCGCGGGTGACCCGCACGGGTTTGAAGTCCGCGGGTCTGTCGGGTCCGGGTACAGGTTGCCTTCTGGTACCCACGGGTGGACCCATGCGGAACCCTAACTGTACCCAACCCACTCGATCGATAGTGTGTGTCCGTCATGGCATGCCTGCGCACACATCGCTGGACAACGACGTCGCCGTAGCGCTTTCCCATCGAGTGTGATGGCATCGCCCCTGCCGTAGCTCTCGAAATGGCAGCCGTCTGGCCAGCGACTGCCAAGGCTGCCAGCATCGACAAAGGCGAGCGGCACCCGTCTCTGGTGTTCGCAGGCCGAGTCCAATACTCGATCGCACCTCGGCGGAATGTCCTCAGCAACGGCGGGTGGTCCCCAGTGCAGCGTCCGCATCACGCGAACACCCGTTGACAATATCAATGTCATTGGGCACCTCTACGTCAGTGTGAATCGTACTTTGCTGCACGGCACTCTTTTCGGTGCTTTTTTTTAATGTGCTCGCCCCTTTTTGGGTGTGCGCCACTCTTTCTTCTGGTTTGTGCGGGGCATGGAGTCATCCCCCACCCACGTGGCTCCACCGCTGTCAGTGCCCATTGCATTCTATGGTATTTATGGCGCGGTGTATATGAGGGCCGGTTGAAATGAACTGGCTTTTTACTTGGTCTACGGTCGTTTTTAGAACCAGATATTTTGTACTATGTATGATACCTACTCAATCCATGTCTATGAATATTTTCACAATTTTCCATGCACCCGCTGTGCTGATCGTTGTGGACCGCGATCAGAGGTGTCTGATCGTCGTCTATCGAATGCCGTTATTGCAATCACGACGACGGCTACGGTGAGCTCACAGTGCATGATGGGCCACATGCAGCTGCCAGACAGATTAGGAACCATTCTAATGCGATGTATCGCCACCTCTCTAACGAGAACGTTTGATGCATCGCGTTTTTCCTCATGAATGGAGCTAATGTAAGGCTGAAACATGAAATATAAACTAGAAATATCCGACCCTGGGCACCATGTAGACATCCGACAGTCGGGGGAGACGTATGCGGAGAGAAAAAGGCGAAAACAGGCGAGTTTATGGTGAAACGGGGATGGCTGAGCGCGGGAATGGGTGGCAACAGGCAGCGGGTGCGATGGTGTTGCGAGCCAAGCCGTGACGAAGGTGAGGGGTCGTGGGATGGATGCGAATGGATGGGTGCGTGAAGTGTCGATGGGGTCGTGAGCGAGCAGGTTGAGTGAGCGCCACCAGATGCTGGGTGAATGATGCATCGCGCCCTCCTTAAATACCCTGTCCTAATTACACCACAACCCAAGTTCTTGCTCCCCAGGTGTTGTGAGAGTCTGAATTTCACTTTGACTTCGACTTGCTCTCGTCTCGTATCGTTCTCACGCCGTTCTCGTCTCCCAACGTCCACGGTTTAATCCAGGTCCTATCACCATCCAAGTTGCCGGTCTTGGTACTGGTCTTGTTGGAACACTTGCACACACATTACACCTACCTGTTTGGTTTTGGCTCGCGCCTAGCCGGACGGTAGACTCGTCACTGGAATGCATGCGAAAAATCAAGATGCTGACTGAGGAACCTGTGGTTATTCCCGCGCTTTGGGCTCCAATTAGGTTTGGGGTTTGATGCTTTTTCCCGCTCCCTTTCTTTGGCGTATTTCCTCTGACCTTGGGCTAGGCAGACGTTGAGATCCGGCCGTCGACAGTTCACGTCACATCGCTGGCACACGAGAGTCAAGGTCACGTTGTGGCAGAGCCGTATGGCCGGTGTGTGGAAACTCAACCACACGCTGGTTTCGGTTTTAGCCTGATTACTTATCACTTTACTTACATCATTTGTTTGGATAGTAAATACGCACCCACGGTGCCAGCACACAATCAATCCTACGTCTAACGCTCATCGTGTGAGCCAGTGCGGTTCAGCGGCCGAACCCCCGTGTTCCATCTCGTTTACCATCGATATACGTTACCTCGACTGTGCGCACTCGGTGTGCGAAACCCCTCGGCATTACGGATTCACTCGGAATCTGTCTCGCGGTCGTTTTTACAACCAGCGATACCTTCTCGTGCTCTCAATTTCGTACTCTACCAGCGGCCTAATTTATCTCACACCTCCTCACTTCCTTCTATTCTAAAATCGACCGGCCACCAACCCAATTCAAGAACCCGCCTCTCAGGCTTTTAGCCCTACCACAACGTGCTTCTATTTCCATCATGTGAGCTGAAACTGCAAACGTGACTTTGACGTTACCAATTCAGCCCCCCGCTTACACACAGACATATCTCAAATAGCTTGCATCGTCATTTGATTTCGTGGTCTATCTAGGAGAGACTACCCAAGGGGCACCCGGCCTTAAAATTTTCCACACAGGGTCGGAAAAGTGAATTAACGGCTGCTGGACCCTACCTACCTATTAGCCGAGCACAGCCACACCCAAATTTGGTAATTTCCCATATAAGTCAGGACTTTTAAATCTTTTTTAACCCTAACCAGACACTTCGCGAAACACTCGGCACTATCGGTAATGGCTTCGGCTCCATCCAAACATTATTTTCGTCAATGCTTTGACCCACCAGCGCCTCTCAAAAAATCTGATTTTTTTCTGACCCCCTCAAACACATTTTTAGGATGTTCTGAACAAATTCCGAAAAGTGAAATAAGGGGTCCCAGACCCTCCCTACCCTATGAGGCTGTGTCTCGGCATCTTCTGGTGGGTGCCCCTTGAGACTACCCCAGTCCATACTGGGCGCCCTCATCCCGTTAATCTTCGAGGTCTTCTCGATCAATCTTTGGTTCTTCGCTTGTTGGGGCTCTGCCCCAAACCCCGGGGGTGGCTAGTATATTTTTTTAAAGCAAACTAAATTTATAGACATTGAACTATAGATGACAAACTACCTGTGAGGAATCCTTTAATCAGACTTCGGAACCAAAATTGGAAAAGATGTATACATACTGTACTCAAAGCAGAACCTCTGGGTAGACAATATTTCTCGTAGCTGTGCTGGCATCATTTTTGAACAGTGCTTTAACTCTTCGACTGGAAGTGCATCAAGAAAGTGCCACATATAACTGCCCATGAGGGAAGACATCAGTCGAAGGTCCAGACCAATGTGATCCACAGATTGGCCCTGTGATTTGTTTATAGTCATTGAAAATGCGAGACGAACAGGAAACTGTTGATGTTTCATGGCAAAACCAATCTGTTCCACTGAAGGACTAATTGAGATACATGGGATGAAGGCCTTTTTGCCACTGTGTTCTCCACCAATCAGCCGTATTTCAAGGACATGAGGTGACATTTTAGTGAGAATTCATCGAGAGCCATTGCAGAGACCTTGGGATGGATCCAGCTTTCGAAGGACCACAATTGGACATCCAACCTTCAATTTTAATTTTGCCAGGGGTTCGAGGTTCGAATAGAGTCAAGGTATTCAATAGGATATTCGAAATGATTGTTGTTCACACCCTCCTCTCTGATCACGGAATCTGCACTGTGGAAAACTGTCTTCTCTCCTGGAAATTTTTCAAGCAGTGCCTTGTTGAGCTCATCTACATCATCATTTCAGGCAGAGAGAATTGTGCATTCCAAGAAATATTAGGTTTAGGGTTTAGGGTTAGGGTTTTGCTTCCGGCCACCACAATGTCCCGATCGGGTAATGCCACGCTGGCAACTCAAGCGCGCGTATCCCCACCTCCCAACCCTCGTCCTCGCTCCCCTCGCCCTCGCCATCGCTCAGCGACCTCCCAGAAGAAGCCGCTACCCCTCTGAACAACCCTAAGGCCCTCATCACCCTCATACGCGACACACTCGCCACTGCACGCGCCAAGAAGAAGAATCTTACTGTAGACGGCTTCTCCAAGTGCCTGGCCGCCCTCGACACCCTGGATGTTCTGCTGAGCTGTGGCGACCACCTTGAGGCCTCCTTAAACGCCTTCAAGCTCGACCTGCTTGCCGAGATAAATGCCTCCGTTCACCGTACCCCGCAGACCACCTACGCCACCGCGGTGTCGTCCCCTGCCCCTCCCACACCTGCACCCCCTCCCAAAGCTGCTGCCGCGAAGTCCTGCAGGTGACAGTCATCCTAGACAAATCCAGCGACATCCCAACCCTCCCCCTCCCCGAGATCAAAGCCAAGGTCGAGGCGGCCATCGCTGCCACCGGCATCGAGAAACTGAAAGGGATAGCACTCCGCGGCGTAAAGGTTCTCCCGCGCCATCGCCTCCTCGTCGCAGTCGACTCCGACAGAGCAGCGTCGCTCCTGAAGCAGTCGGCCGCGCACTGGGTGCCGAAGCTCGCGAAGAACAGCAGCCTAGTCATCCCCTGATGCCAAATCGTTGTTAACGGCGTCCCCACCTCCTTCAACCCTTCTTCCCCCACTGCCGTCCAGGATCTCTATGCCCGCAACCGCTCCGCCTTCACCGACCCCTCTGTCATCACTGAGATCCGCTGGCTCAACCCCAAAGCGATTAGCAACCCGAAGAAGAAGGCCTCCTCCCTGCTTGTGACCATCAGCGACATCCCCTCCGCCGACCACAGCATCGCGCAAGGGCTGGCCATCGAATCAACGATTTGCTACCCCCACCGTTACGAAGAACCACCTACCTCGTGTTACAACTGCCAGCAATACGGCCACACCCAGCACCAATGCAAGCAGCCATCCCCGACGTGCGCGCGCTGCGCAGGCGCCCATCGCTCCTCGAGCTGCCCGTGCTCCACCAGCTCGACGAAATGCCCCACAAACAAGCGCTGCGAGCACTTCCAGCCCCGATGCGCGAACTGCAAAGGCAAACACCCCGTCTACCACAAAGAATGTCCGGTCCGGATCAAGGAGCGCGAACTCCAAAGCCAGCGCCTCCGAGGCCGAATATTCTTCGACCCTCACTTTGACCCCTACAGCGCCCTCCGCGACGAGACCGCGCCCTTCTTCTTTGAGCAACCTCCCTCCACAGCACTCCCCTCCTCCCCCTCCTCCCCTTCTAACCCCCCGCAATGAATAATACACCCAATACCTACACCGTTGACTCGCTCCGAATCCTCTCCCTTAATACCCATAAATGTTACGACGTACTTATATCTTTACTTAATTCCACCAATCCCGTAGACTACGATATCTTATGCATTCAAGAACCCCCTCCAGACCTGAACAAATTCCCCTCCCTCTCCTCCCCACACTGGGACCGCATCTTACCTACTTTTCGCACCGGCTCTCTGGACTCTTTACTATACATTAATAAAACAATACCGTCCTCTACCTACAAACAAAACAAGATAAAATCATCATTTATAACATCCATTACTCTTACTTTAGACACTCATAGTATACATATTTTCTCTATTTACAATCCCCCTGACTCGGACGACTCCCCCATCCGCAACACCTCCGCTTTCATCTCGTCTCTCGGCCCCCTCCCCCCGAGCCACCACCTCGCACTCTTCGGCGACTTCAACCGCATCATCCCCTCTGGTCGGGTGTCCTCTTCCCCCACCGCACGGCCAGGAGCGACGCGACGGCGGTCATCGACCTGATGGCCGCGCACTCCCTCGCACAGCTAGTGAAGTCCGGCACGCCAACCTTCTACTCGGCGCCCCACAACACCTGGTCAACGATTGACCTCGTCCTTGTCTCCAAGGGTCACCTGGCCGACCACCTCATTAAATGCCACACCGCTCCCGGCCACGGCTCCGATCACGCCGCCATTCTCACCTCCTTCGACCTCAAAGTCCTCCATCGCGAACCCCCCCTCCGCCGCAACTACCGAGCAGCGGACTGGAGCGAATTCCAGGCCCTCCTCGACTCTCACTTCGTCGCGCACCCCCTTCCCGCCCTCCCGCTCGTGTCCCCGGACGCCGTTGATGCGTACACTGACGCTCTCACCCACGGTATCACAGCCGTGCTTGAGGCTCATGTTCCCCTCAGCCGCCCCTCCCCGTACACGAACCGGTGGTGGTGCAAGGCGTTGTCAGCACTCCGCGCCGCATACAACACAGCCCACCGCGCCATCGTCAAAGATGACCCCGCCCACCCGAGCTGGGCCGCCATGCGCGCAGCCGAAAATGAGTACCACAGCGCCATCCGCCGTGAGAAGCGAGCGCACTGGAGGGAGTGCGTCACTACCCTCCCTTGAGGTAACATCTGGAAGGCCGCGAAGTACGCGCTGGACCCCACAAGCAGCCCCTCCTCTGCGCGCACCCCCGACCTAACAGGCAGCGACGGTTCCATCGCGTCTACCCCCGCCCAGAAGGCCGCACTCTTCCATGCGAAGTTCTTCCCTCCAGCGCCTAATATCCCCCCCCCACCGCAGACCGCCCACCTGGCCCCGAGCGCGTGCCCCACCTTCACGGTCGAGCACGTCCTCCGCGCCATCGGCAGGATCTCCCCGTGGAAGGCCCCCGGACCCTCCGGCATCCCCAATGTCGCGATCCGGGCTGCACGTGCCACCCTCGCCCCCGCTCTCCTCCACATCCTCACTGCAGGCCTCCGCCTCGGATATTTCCCCGCACCTTGGCGAGTCTTTATCACCGCCACGCTTCGGAAACCCGGGAAGAACGACTACACCATCCCCGGCGCGTACCGTCCGATCGCGGAGGAGGAAGGCTTAGGGAAGATCCTGGAGTCAGTCGTGGCGGACTGGCTCTCAGGATTCGCGGAGGCTCACGGGCTGCTCTCCGCCAACCAATTCGGCGGAAGGCCCGGGCGCAGTGCGGTTGATGCGCTCCTGTCGATCACTCAAAAGGTAAAGGACGCGTGGCGCGCAGGGAAGGTTGCGAGCGTGCTGCTCATGGATATCTCGCAGGTGTTCCTGTCTGTGAGCCACGAGCATCTCCTCCACCTCCTCCGCGCCAAACGCGTCCCGGAAGCAGTAGTCGGCCTACTCGGCAGCTTCCTTAGCAACCGCCGCACCACTCTCACCTTCGACGACCACGTCTCCCCACTCCACCCCGTCCCCAATGGTCTCCCGCAGGGCTCCCCCCTGAGTGCCCTCCTATTCTTGATCTTCGTTGACGAGCTCCTGGACGAGCAGAACGCAGGCTACATCGACGACATCAGCAGAGTCGAGGTTTCACATTCCATCGCCCAGAACGTCGAGGGAATTGAGGCCCACATGGTACAAACAGCGTGCCCGCGCGCGGACCGGATAGGCCTTCAGTTCGACCTCCCGAAGTTCCAACTCCTCCACTTTGTCCCCCCTCGTCGACATGCAGAGCACTACACCCCACTCCCAGTCAACTTCAACGGTATAACCATCGAGGCCTCCACCACCGCGAAGCTCCTCGGCGTCGTACTTGACCACAAGCTCAACTTCAGAAACCACGTGGAGCTGGCGCAGAGCCGCGGGACCAAGGCGATGCTCGCCCTCTCCCGGATCTCCTCGCCCACTTTCGGTCTCCCCCACTCGTATGTCCGCCAATTGTTCCAGACGGTTGTTGTTCCCCGGATGGAGTACGGCCTCCCCGTGTGGTACAAGCCCGTGTCAGCCAACACGGACTCGCGGCGCAAAGGGACGGTTTGGGTAGCAAAGGCGTTAGGGAAAGTTCAAAGGCTAGCGTGTAAAGTGATCACCGGCGCCCTCCGCACCACGGCTACGGATGCGCTCGACTTCCACGCGAACCTCCTCCCCGTCCATATCCGCCTCAACCGGTCTGTCTTCAACGCGGCCGCCCGACTTGTCACCCTCCCCCGTGCACACCCCCTCCACCGCGTCGTAAAACGGTGCCAGTACGTCCCTCGTTTCCACCGTTCCCCCATCCACCTTCTCCTTGCCGCTTTCCCACTCCTCTGTGGACCCTTCGAGACGATCAACCCCCATCTCACGATCACACCAGCGCCACCTGGGTCGCTATCGTCGAGGATCGCGCCGGACAAGGACACCGCGAGGAAGGAGATGGAAGAGGCGACGAGGAGAGGGGGGTTCTGCGTGTACACGGACGGGTCGGGGTTCGAGGGAGGAGTGGGAGGCGCGGCAGTCGCGTGGAACGGAGGCAAGGAGGGAGCGAGCAGGACCAAGCACCTAGGCATCCAAAGTGAGCACACAATCTTCGAGGCGGAGGTCGTCGGCGCCATTCTCGCGCTGGACATCATCAAGGCAACTCCACGCCTCACTGACGTCGACGTCTTCACCGACTGCCAGCCCGCCATCACCGCCCTCACCTCTCCCCGCCCCCAGCCAGGACAACACCTCCTCGCCCTCTTCCACACGCTCCACCGTCGCCTACTCCGGGCCCGCCCCACCCTCAAGGTTCGCATCCATTGGGTACCAGCACACGTCGGAATTGAGGGAAATGAAGCCGTCGATGCGCGCGCAAAGGAGGCGGCCCAGGGTGCCTCCTCTGCCCTCGCGTCCCGGATCATCCCCTTCGAGTCCCCGCTCCCCGCGAGCAGGGCGGCGGCAATGGACGCAGGAGCGAAGGAGTTCAAGGAGAGGTGGCTCGAGGAGTGGGCTACATCCCCCCGCTTCCGCCGCATATCCCTCTTTGACAACGCTAAGCCCAGCAACATCGTCGCGCGCATGTATGACGGCCTGAGTCGCCCGCAGTGCAGCGTCCTCACGCAGCTACGCACGACTCACCTCGCCCTCAACGCGTACCTATACCGCTTCCACCTCGCCCCCTCCCCGGACTGCGAGCTTTGCCTCGTCCCGGAAACGGTCCCTCATTACCTCCTCCTGTGCCCCCGCTACCGCCGTCAGCGCCTCGACCTCGTCCTCAACTTGGGCACCGCCCGCCTCTCCCTGCGCCATCTCCTAGCAGCTAAATCCGACTCCAAGCCGGTGCTGCGCTATGTGCGAGACACAGGCCGCTTCCCCCGCTACACGCTCTAGACCCGTTCCCTGCCCCGTTCCTCCCCCCAGTTTCTTATCACATTATATCATTAACTCTTTTACATTTACTTAGATAGTACTTCGAGACACCCCGCTTTGCCTAAACTCAATACACACCCTTTAGCGTACCTCCACCGCCATCCCTCCCGCACATCGCACCACCATACGCAAACCCTCCACCGTTAGCTAGTTTATCTCCCTGTATCACGTATAGTGCCACATGGGCCCCAAGGGGCCCGCACGCACTTTAATGGAATTATGAATGAATGAATGAATGAATTCCAAGAAATATTTATCTTGGTCATGATCAGGACATATGGTGGAGATCCCAGGATAAATGGTGTCAAGGTTCTACCACCAAGAATAATAAGGCTGTGATTCTAGAGGATGCGATGCAAAGTACAATGATACCCTCTGCACACAACACATAACATAATGTGTTATATACATGAGTTTTTCCAGTGCCTCCAGGACCATTCAAGAAGAACAATTTTGGTTCATTATTCATAGCAGAATTCATTATTGCGTCAAATGCAGCAAGCTTGTTGAGGTGTGTTAGGAGGAGTTTGATCCCTATAGGTAAAGCCTGTTCAACACTGAAGTCTAAAAGCCATCACAACGAAAGCCTGCATTTTTGATTCAACAGCCTCTACAAATGACTTAAAAAGGGCAAAGACATATTAGCACAGCAACATGTACAAAGCTCAATATTAGATTAGATTTCAGAGAGATAGGGGTAATGGAGCCAGGGAAGCATCTGAGAAGGAAAATGATTGAGAGGAAAGAAAAAGAAACAGCAGTGGGCATTGAGAAAGTACCTGCTACAGTAGTCTGAGAAGAGTGGGAGGTGGGAGGAAACAGAAGTGCAAGCTATCAGCCCTCAAATAAATGTCGAGGCAAATGAAATTATCGCAGATAAATCAATAGCCGTTGTCGATCAAGGCGTGGGAACCGGCGGCAACATCTCGACAGGCGGCAGCAAGAAGTCGACAAAGTCTCGTGATTTAAGCATGTGACTTATCAAAAAAGCTGTGCTGTCCTCTTTTCAAGTATAGGACATCATGGCCATCAGGAAAACGCAAAGTTGCCACATAGCACCACATAGAACCACATAGTCGCCATAGTCGCCATAGCGGATCGACCAACCCCATAGTAACATGGGAGGGGGGGTGTCGACCCCATAGCAACCCATAGACCATCATAGCCCAGCTGTTGCCTACCTATTTTCTCGGCAGGGTGAGTGGGGCCTCCCTAGAATAAAAAATGAAAATTGGTGCACTTATAGGTGCTGGTTGCATGAACCACATTGTATATGCTCATGCTTTGTTTGATGCGCGGCGAATTTCAGATCATGTAACATCAGATCAGATGGCAAGAATACCGCTCGTTTGAGTGCTCCTACATCAAAACAAATACACTGTACTATTACGACCATTTGTTCACTGCATGTCACCTGTCACCTCAAAAGTTCACTGGATAAGGTCTTCATTCCTCGGCAATCACAGCAAAATTACCATAAATGGTACTCCGGCGAATGCTGGAACGAAAAATTTGACCTTTTTCAGCCTAATTGGGCTCCAAAAGCTCACTGTCACCGCCACTGGGGCCAAATTTATTCATTTCACAACACTCCGTCACCCGTCACCTGAATAAATGGTCGTAATAGTACAGTATACGATGCCCCACCCCATTCCTCGCACAGCAAACACCAACGTTACTGTAGACATCAGCCCCGGCTTTCACGGTACACACATCACCTCGTAACCCTCCACCCGCTCATACGAGGATAAGATGATTCGGGTTTTGCCGACCAATGTTTGGGATGGGTTCGACGCCGTATAGGCCGTTTCGATGGTCATTACGTTGCATGATACGGTAAAGGCTGTACCGTCAGATGCCTCGTTCCAATGGCCGACAGAACAGTATGGGATCCTATCACAGCTGTTACAAGCTCTTCTGGTGCGATTTCAAGTTCTTTTCTCATTTATGGTGGTAGATCATCAGTCTTGCGTAACAAACGCCATGGATACCAGCGAGAAAATGTATCTGGCCGAACCTGCCAAGATACCGGAGGAAAAAAAGACCACCTTAATCCCAATTTGACGCAAGTCCTGGGCTCAACCATTTCGAGCGGAAGTCAAGTAGGTCCTATAAGTACAATGTTCTGAGTTGAATTGCTCATGCCAGGCGTCGTGTACAGAGCGACAATAACGAATCCAGTTGTACATTTGCACCCAAGCCAAATTCCAAACGCAAAGCTGGGCTCAACTTACGCCGGGATGAAGGTCCAAATCTGGCTTTCGAGTCCGAGGTACTCCTCGTACGTCACCTGCCAAAACTCAGCGATCAGGTTGAAAGTGACATCAAAAGGACTATGCACGGGTGTGGGGAGGTCAGGTGACTGCATCGGCCATGCAGTCAGCGCGAGGGTCGGGTTCCCGTTGTTAGCAAGAAGAAGCCTACGACTCTCGTGAACACAAAAATATAGACAATACAGCGAAACAGGCGAACGTGCCCGCGGTAGAGTTGACGCAGTTCGCGAAATTGAAGAACAGAACCGATTGCTGGCCGGTGGCTTGCACCGAGGCGGGGGTCGGCTGTTTCTCCACAGTGAGGAAGATCCCCTGCACTCCGCTCTCGATGAAGCCCTCTGTCATAATCGGGCCGTTGATTGGCAAGAATTCCCACTGCAGTCACACCGCATGTTCAATGAACAGAATGGCAGGAGCGCATACATAGACTGACCTGCTGATTCGGGATAGTCGGGCTGCTACGAGGCATTCCGACGACTACGGTGGGGCTAGTGCCATTGGCGAGGTGGAGAACATGCCCTTGGAAGCCCATAATAATGAAGACGAAACCTTGAGACAAGCAGATAGGAGCCATGGCTAATTAACGGAAAACAAGAAGAGGGGCGTCCTCTTATAGCCGTGCAAGGCAGAACATTTTTACCGGCATTAAGGAACCAACAGTCACTGTCATGGTTGGAGACCGTGGTAAACAGAAGCGGCGAGCCGTAATAGTGGGACAGCAATGCAGTGACTAGATAATCTACCCCTTGTCACAATCGACGCGAAGTTCACTGTTCACCTAGGACCAGAATAGCACCACTACAAGCGTCGTGTCACATAGGACTGATTTCCGCAGCAGTCTTTGTCGCATTCGACCAGCCACTACACAGCAATAACATCCGCATGCGTTCTGACGAAGACGTCGAAGTCTACTCAGGTCCAGGAACAGGCCACCAGAGAAGAGCCGATGAGGCATCGAAGGATAGAGTATTCCCAGAAATTACGCCGGACAGCAGGGGAGTGGGTAAAAGTCCGTGACTGGCGGGATCCGACCACTAGCGGAGATACCCTTTCCGGTGGCCCGGATCTCACACCACGCGTTTGGGCTGGCACCACCGTTAGTGCAGTGTGGCCAGTGGGTAACCAATTTATCACATCGGCCTAGCCTTTAGAATAAATCTCTTGGACTAGTCCGACTCAGCGTTGGAACAATTGTCGAAGACTTCAGATTTCAACATGGAGATCGGTGAAGAGGAGAAAAATAGTTAGACAGCGGGGTTTAGTCGCCTATACTTGCCCGAAAATCTATCACGCGCGTCGGTATTTTCCTTTTGTTTCAACACGCGACGCGTTATGTGGTCGGATTTGTCAGGACTTTCAATATCGGTGGCTCGGCAAACGCAGGCTTGTCTTGGCTCCATCACGAGAATATGATGCGGTCGTGTCCAACTCGTGTCGTCAATAGTTTCAGGTAAGCTTGTGCTACAGAATCATATCGAGTGCGATGCATTGGATGACGGCGCCTCCTCATTCCTACCAACCCTAACACAGCCATGTCCCTCAAGGACGAGCTGCAGCTCTGGCAGCTCACAAGGAATGCCCTGGTCGATGGCAAATATTAGAAGGCTCTCGACTTCTTCGGCATGCGAACATGTAACCCTGAGCATGGGTGATAGCCTGACCTCGCACCCTCCATCCTGGCGCATGCCTCGATCGCAGTGTTGGCAAATATGGCGCTGCTCTGCGCGGCGATGGGCGAGTGCGAGAAGACCATTTACAGATGCGACCGCGCGGGACCCGTACCTGAGCATGTCGTGCATCTACATTTGCCCCGGCGAGAGTGGATATACACTGACTCTGTTGGGTGCAGATAATTCTGGCGTGGCGGCTCGCACTTCTTGCTTGAACTCTATCGCCCCTCGGGGAGACATTTTAAGCATGCATGGCTGTCTTTACGAGGAAACGAAAGGATGTGTGTACTCCTCTCATGATTTCTCCGATTAAGCTCACAACTCACCCCTCGATTCACTAGAAATTACGAGCAGCTTGGGCTGCCTTTCTGCCTTTTCTAGCTCTCTTGGGCTCAGTTCTGTGGGCAAACTAGTGGCTGTACACTCCGGAAAAAGCCGGGTGGCCTGTACAGGCACTGATCTGCCCACAGAACCGAGCCCAAGATAAATAGGAGTCCCCTGGTACGGTTCGCCTCCTCCCTGGTCCCTCTTTCCCTCGGAGTTATGATGCTCTCGATAAGCCAGTCAATATCGCCTTGACTGTTTCGCTTCCCAAGCAGCGATGGTTACTAAAGTTACTTGTCAAAACTAACTTAGCCTGCCACAAGTAACTTAGATTAACTTATGGCAGGCAAGTAAAGTAAAGTTAGCAAAAGTAACTTGTAAGTAACCGTAACTTAAGTACGTAAAAGTAACTTACCCGTTACTTTGGGAGCACCTAACTTCGAAGCTTTTGAGCCATTTCAGGTGGAATGGCGAAGGCAATTGTTGTTTTTTGAGCAGTGCGGGGATGCCAAGCAACTTCCCTCATGCTTTGACCGGGCTTAGACATCGATTCGGCCCTCACCTAAACAAAGGTGTTGAAATGCGCAGGTTAGGACCCTGTTTTGCGCCTCATTCCTTTCTGTTTATGTGATAGTCTCCAGGGTGTCTTCGCC
>JARJLF010003289.1:0-19375 GCA_029378395.1 Mycena leptocephala | reverse complement strand
CAAGCGTGCGTAGTGTTATGACGACGGTGGGGACAAATGGAGCCGCGGGCATCCAGCCACGGCGTATGCATGCTGAGGCGACGTAGTGGTCGCTCGCAAGCAAAGCGAGCTCTTGATGCGTCGCAGCTAATAAAGAAGTCAGTAACTATTCAAAATTGAATGAATGAAACCAGTCGGCATACAAAACATATCCACCACGAGCACGTCTCGTGTTTCCTGCACCACTTCATCCAGCGGCAACTCGTAGTCGTCCAGCCCGCCACGCGTGAAAGCGCTCCATTCGAGGTAAGCGTCCGTCATAGGCCCCATTTGCGCCGCGAACGCATTAACTTGCTTTTGGGTCCGGTCTCTTCGCGTACGCGTGTCGGTGTAGCGTCCAAAAAGCCGTCTGGATAAAGAAACCATCAGCAACAACCCCTTGGGATTCAAATTAAAAAACTAACCTATGATTTGCGCGCAGTCCTTCCAGGAGGTCCTCGTCGGCGCGTACTGTGTCTTCGGGATCAACGCCTCTCCTGCATGACTGATTGCTGCTGCAGTTCGGCCATGTAGAATGTCGCTCTCGTAGCCGCCGCCGCCGTCGTCCTCAAACCATTCGGGAAGATCTCGCAGTCGATTCTCTTCACGGCGTTGCTCCTCAGATAAGTCTGCGAAAAAAGAAGAAAATTTAGTAAATATAGTATGGAAACAGACAGACTGCGACGTACTTCGCTGCCGCTCGGCCTCCCGCTGCTCCTCATCTTCCTTCAATAGCAGAATTTGTGCTGCAGTCAGTGTTTTCCGAATTTTGCGTGGACGCCCGCTGCCATCACTGCGAGAAGAGGCTCCAATATGCAAAGCAGATGACAGGGAGGTGGCGCTGACACGGTTCTTGCCACGAGTAGCCTGGCGGACATAAGCCATTCTTGAAGGAGGAAAGCAATGGGGACATGTGGGCGCGAGAGAAGTGATGTGACTCGATCACATGACCGTTGTCACTCTCCTCCAACCCACTCGACGCGTCTCGTTTGTTGTCATCTCTCAGTCTGGTAAGTCTTTTCTTCTCTTTTCTGAGGCTTCCCAGGTCGGTTGGCTGTCTGAAGACTCAAACCCGGGACGCAGCAGCCAACCACCCACCAAAAAGCCTCAGGGATACAATTGCCACCTACCCGTTTCTGACGTGTTTTTTTTTCTGTTTCAATAGGCTTGATGTTCTGGTTTCCTTCAAGACAGGTGAGTGCTTTATACCTTTGCATATTCACTCCCTAATTTCTTTCCCAGACGCGGCGGGGAACGACCTTCTCGCCGTACAGCAACCCGGATGTCACGGCCTTGAAGTCACAGGAATTTGACATCGGGCCCCTCCTCGACGCCTCGGTCGCGTCCGAGGGCGACAGCCAGGACGACCATGAAGAACATGACGACTGGGAGGACATTGATGACCAGTACCCACCACCGCCGCCCACAGATCCATTCACTGAGGTCGACAGTGAGTATCCACCGCCTCCGCCTCCAGATCCATATAATGAAGTGGACGATGTTTCCCCCTCGGCGCCACCTCCAACCTCGAAGCGCCGCCGCACCCCCTCCCTTGACGACGTGGTAGCTGCCGGCAAGCACCACAAAAGCCACCGCCGGCGCGCGCTCAAACGCGTGCAGAGGATTGCCACTGAGGGCCAAGTCCCCCGCGCATCAACAATCCGAGACCACGTCCTACCCGCCCGCCCCATCCAGACGGCCTTGGACGCAACAACCCTTCCAGTGGCACACGGCGCGTACGCAGCCAAGAACGAGGCCAAGAAAACTGAGAAGTTTGGAAGCAAAAAACCCCGCACGCTCACGGAGCTTCTCGCCAAGGGCTTCCACCTCGTGAAGTGGAATGGATAGTGCGTATTCCTCCAGCTTTTCCTCACGCACACCTCACCCTTTCGAGCAGCGATCCACAACCCCTGGTCGATGTCCATGGGCGGGTCTTCGCGGTTCTCGTTGGCCAACCTCGCCGCGACAGGTACGCCGCCTCCGTCGCCGCCGCGTACAACACCATCACCCGCGAAGGCATGGCGGCACGGTTTCCGGCCCCCATGTACAAACACCGACGTGGGCTTTTTGCCGCCATCAACGTCTGTCTTTCGTACGGCAAAGGACAAACCGCCCCTTCCTGGCTGCAGACCAACCACGACGACCTTGCCGACCGCCTTTTGGTGAACCCCGACATCAACCGCCTGGCCACATTTGCGAGCGGTGCGTATATTTTCCCTATCACCTAATTCTTTCCCTGAATATGTCTGTAGCCGCGTTTGCAATGTGGGCACCGCGGCTGTACCAGTACTACCACAAACACGACATGCAACTCCACCAGCATTTCCCCGACCTTCGCCGCATCTTCCCCAGATCGGGATTCTCCTGCGCCGCCTTCAATTTCGGGCCCAACGTCTGGACCTTCAAACATCGCGATGTCCTCAACCTGCCTTTTTTGGTGTGCGATCCAGGCAGCAGGACCCTTCGATCCGACCAAAGGCGGGCATCTTGTCCTGTGGGACTTGATGCTCGTTATCGAATTCCCGCCAGGCGCTCTCGTCCTCATCCCCTCCGCAACCCTTTCCCACTCCAACGTCCCCGTTCAAGCAGGAGACAAACGCATCTCCTTCACACAGTTCACCGCTGGCGGAATCTTCCGCTACGTCGACCACGGGTTTCGCACGGAGGAAGAATTGGCGGCGGCAGATCCAGCAGAATACGAGCGCATGATGGAGCTCAAGTCTTCGCGATGGGAAATGGGAGTCAATTTGTATAGTACTTTAGATGAATTATTTGTGAATGAATAGATTTTTTGCTTCATTTTTTTTAGCGCCATACTTGGCCTTGAAGCTACCAAGTCAATGGCGTCGCGAACTCATCCAAATTTTGTCACGAACTCATTTCTATCGCGAACTTAGGTTAGTCGTCTGTTTTATGGCTCTACCTCGCAAGTCTGGGATCTTTTTTAAATTTTATTCGTGGTTCAATAGTTTGGATTCTATCTGAAAGAAACTCAGAGCTACACCTGAGGAAGAACATCGTAAAATGGGAAATCAGAAAATCCATCGCGAACTGTTTTCGTGAATGCTGTAAATCTCAAACATTCATATGTACGTGATCCTCTCTTTCTTCATTCCACTTCCACTTCAGCACAACTTTTTCTTGGGCTCACATCAAATGGCACGCGGTCGCAAACCCTTGGACCTTGAAGTCAGGCTCCAGCATCGCCGCGAGAGCCTTCAAAGATATGCTGAGAAGTGAGTACACCCACACAAATTAAACTACCTTCATTTCTTTAAGCATGTGTACAGAAACGGCGATGTCCTTCGTGCCGCTGCGCGCCTACGGATGCAGCGGTGGGCTTCACTTATATATTACACCGAACACTGCTTACTCGCACCCACGGCATGAAGAAAACGGGCTGAAATTGCAGCAGCAGACTACAAGACTAAGGCAGAGTACACGAAGAAGGCTCGTGCTGCTGCAGAAAAATATCGGGACAAGTAGGTTAATCATGCCCTACTGCAATACCTTTGGCTCATTTTCTGCACTTGCAGAAAGGCCGGGGAGGAACGCGCAGCCAATGCTGCAAAACGTTTACTCAGGTGCGCCACTCTTTGTTGTATTTTTCTTGTTCATTTCACTGCGCCTGGCTAAACACTTGGGCAGGAAAAAAATCACTCTGAAGACGACAACAAACTCTCAGCATCGCGGCGAATCACGTCCCACCATTTTAACAAAGCCCAAGCCTCCGCCTAATCACAAATCACTCCCTGCGCAGCTGCCTCCTGCCAAAGTCAAGCCCTACGAAGGACGTGCGCACCGACATGTCGACAACAACAACGAGCCGAGCGACGACGAGTCCTGCGATGAACACCACCCACGCCGTTCGGAGTCCCCTATTTTTCCAGGGCGCACGAAGCCGCGCACCGCCGCCCGACCACCCTGCCTCGAATGCGGAGAAGGCGGCTGCCCCGGGTGCGCCTGCATGTGCATGGAATCCCAGGTGTGGATCGAGCACGATGGCGGGCATTTCTTCCCGACATGCAAGAAATGTGGTGGGGACGAATGTCCTGGATGTGCTTGTACATGCCCCCAGTCCACACACTGGGTTGAGCACGGGGGTCATCGTGCTACTTGATAGATATTTTTTGCAAAATATATATATTTTGCTTGTTTTCGAGTCTTGTTTTTGAGAGATTCTCGCATCAAAATCAAGCCTTGTGTACATGAACTCGCACATCAAAATCCCGTGTGACCACTCTTGTTCTTTACTACCACTATCATGTCCGCACCTCCTCTCATCTGCGCTCCCATATTCCCCGGATCCCAGCCACGAGGATAAAGCCAAGCATTCGGCCGTCGAAGGATACTTGGTTCTACGGGGTGATCAGCAAGGATTGGAAAGGTATCGTCACTTCCAGGTGCGTTTCCTTGTTTCTTTTTCCGTGTATTTTATCCTACTTATTTCTTCCAGGGAAAGTGTGGATAAGCTGAAGGCTCAGGACCCGGATGCGCACATCCTTAAGGCACGTACCTGGGATGGGATCCAGCGGCTCTGGGATATAGATTGCATCGACAAGCACTTCCACGAAGGAAGGCCCGCACTGCCAGTGGTGGACATTGTATCCGACTCCACCCCGTCGTGCCCTCCATCGCGCGCGGCTTCACCGACCAAAGGCTCTGTGTCCCGCGCGGCATCACCAACCAAAGGGACACGCCGTGCTCCATCACCCATCAAGCCTGGGGCAAGCGCAGGCGAGAAGGTGGGTGTGCAGTTTAGGATCCCTCCTTTTCACGCCGCCAACCACAACCCACCCTGCCAGTCTGCGACATTCGGCCCCGTGGATTCGGTGCATGACACCGCGGCGATTGCGGCCAAGTTCGAGGCATGGTCCAACGACAAGGGGCTGACCAGCAGTCGTTGATGTTCGGCGTCAGCGGTATTAACCGTATCTTTCGTGATCGGTACCGCGCCCTGGCCGCATTCTTGGAAACCCCCGGCGCGGAGCTTTTTTTCACATACGATGAAGACGTGGTGCTGGAGTTCATTGAGAAAGAGGCCGCGCGGATGTTGAAGGGGAAGGCGGCGGCGTAGATTTTGCATGCGCCGTTTTTTCTTTTGTATATTACATGTTGTACTGTGCAAAGGAATACAGTTGCTTTTAGCTTTTCTTCGGATGGCTTTTGGACATTGATAAGATTTGAATGAATAAGACATCCTTTTAATGAAAGTAGCACAAGAATTGAAAAAAAAAAGAAATGCACCGAGGACATTGTTAAAAAAAACACACAAAAAAAAACCTTGCCTGAGGGTCGAACAAAAGACCTAATGGTTGAGGGATTGAGATGTTGACTTCTTCAAATTGCCTTATACAGGAATTTGTAAAAGCCACGCCTCAACCCCTCTCCCATTAGATCGAGAGTGTTGACCTAGAAATTGAGTTAGGGGGATTACGGCCTGACAGGAACTGTCATGTCGTGACTCTGTTTATAGCATGACGGTGGGAAGCCGCCCATTCTATTCTTTCCTATCACCACCTTTCCTCCGCTGCCGAGGAAGCAACGTCAACGCCGTACATAATGGCACGTAACGGTAAACACACACCCACAGCGTCAACGCACAGCAAACGGAACCCAGCCAAAGTCATCCAACCTACGCGCAAACGAGCCTCCAAGAAAAGTGGCAACGCGTCCAGAGCCACGGATGCGCTCAAGGCTGCTGAGCGTCTGCGAGACCGTATCAATATGGACGCAGACGTGACCGCGTTCTATGACTATAAAGACACCCTCATCAAGTCCTTGGCTGTGAAATATAATCGCACTGTCACGCACTTCCGCAAGCTGCTCTCGAATGGGACGCAGTATTCTACGACGCGTGGGGTTAGCCTGTGGAACGCCATCATCCACGACCGCTCGCTGAAGGCCAAAGAAGGTACGTAGACGCGCTGAAGCTTTTGAAATGCACCACTGATGTTTTCATTGCAGCGGGGGAACCCAGCGATCTCAAGACCATGCGAGCTGATTTTTCTAGGGAGGAATACGAGGAGATGAAAGCAACAATGTCGGACGAAGAAAAAAAGAGGCTTCTCAAGCAATTGCGTGACCACCGCGAGCTCAAGCAGCGCGGCATTCGCTCCACCAACAGGGCGGCAGCGGCCGACGCGATGCAGAATTCCAATCGCGTCGGCGACGTGGTATGTCGTGTATCCTTCAAATGCCTTCCATTCCCCAACCCCTTACTGCAGTTAATGGATTTATACGAGCGCACGGGGGTGCGGTCCATTGCCCTCTTCACACGCGGTCACCCCGATGACCCCTCTGTCCCCAACGTCGTCAACTCAGATGAGACACGCAGCTTCTTTCAGGAGGCCCTAGGCGTCCCCATCCTCGACGTCTTGCGTTTGTTAGAGCAGTGGTCGTGCACTCGCGACAAAGGTATGTATCACCCCTATGCCGCCCTTTGATTTCTGGCTGATAGCCGTGCAGCTGCGAAAAACGACCGCAACACCGTGCAGAAGGAACTCGCAGAAGTTCTTTCGGCGGGGCTACGTATGTTATTGGGTCTCTCATAGTAATAAAAGTACTGACGGCAATGTCCTTCTAGGCAAAATCAAGAACAACAAGGCCACGTCTATGGTCTATACCAACTACCGCGAGGAAATCGTACACAAACTAGGCGTGGAGCTGGCGGGGTGGCCATCGGACATCGATATGCAACGCCCGTCCAAGATGCCCGCCGAGCATGCACGCAGCATCCTCGATAAGCTCCGGAGCGGTGCTATATGCTGGGTGGCCCTGACCCGAGGCCAGCGCGACAAAGTCGCGGAGGAGATGGATGCGCTTCGTGCGAAGGGGGAGCTGAAGCAGCGCAAAGAGCGCTCTGACAAGGGTAGGAAGCGCGGACCACATGCTGACGATGAAGACGACGACGAGAGCGACGATGAAGGGGAAAACAGCAGCAACAGCAGCGACAGCGACAACGACGAAGACAGCAGCAGTGCACCCACCATCGCCAACTCCACAGCTGCGCCCACTGGCGTCAACCCCTCGCACACCGCCAGCTCGACGCCTGCAGCTACCGATGCCAACCTCGCGCACGCTATGGCAACCCCGCTCCCCGCTGAGAACACCCCCCTGAATGGCGCTGTCCTAAGCGGCCCCCTCTTCGACTTCGATAACATCGACTGGGACCTGGTGCCCCCCCTAGCTTTGATTGGTCCAACAGCGGCCTGGACGGCGTCTCGCCCGGCCTTCATGCCGCCGACCTCGCGCTTGCTACAATCCAGCCTCAGTACTACGACGGGATGTCGGCCCCTGCATTCGCGGCCGTCGGGATGCCGCCCTTGCCCAACAGCTTTCGTAGCGAGAGCGGTGGTGATGATTACGAATTCCCCTTGGCCCTCAGTATCGCGCCCACGGAGGGTACCAGCAGCACAATGGGAGGTGGCAGCGCGGTAACCGCCGCCTTGTCTGCGAGGACAAACCTGGTTGACGGCGGGCGCAAGAGGAAGAGCGGAGAGGATGTGGAGAGTGCACGAGAGCCAAAGAAGGCCCGGAAAGAACGCTCCGACAAAGGGAAAGCGCACCATTCCGGCGTCAAGGACAATGGCGGGCTGGGAGAAGGTGGAAATGCGACCGACAGCGCGTCCACCCCTACCACCAACAGTGCAGCACCCGCAAAGCCGCGCAAAAAGCGCTCCGACGCCGGCAAGCACAGAGGTGAGAGCACGGGCGCTGAGAATGCCGCCACCCCTGCACCCGCAAGGCAGCGCAAGAAGCGCTCCGACGCGGGCACTAAGCGGGGGCCCCGGCATTGAATGCACAATACCGAAGTCTAGGCGTCCCACCCGCCTCCGTCTAATGTGTGGTCTTCAAACACGCCGACCTCCACAAACGCGCTGCCCGCCCCCTGTCTATTACGAAAAATATGTGTTTCTTCCTCGTCTCCTTTCTTTTTCCTACATCTACAGCCAATTCCATGCCCTATACCTATGTTTTTGTCCTTGTTATTCTGACTGAGTTAGAATATATTGATGTATTTGAGTATCAGTGGTATACTACATGAAATACAACTAGAATTCATGTGCCAATGGGTCAGGAATCTTCTTCCACACCCACCCTAATTTTTTCGCGAATTTACCGTGAATTTTAAGGCCGGAACGGGCAAGATGGGCGGGCGCGGCGCGCTATTGATGGGAAGTGATCGCTGCGCGCGGTCTCCCGCGCGCAGCGACGTTGCCGCCCATCTATGATGGCAGCGACGGGGGAATGATGGGAGGCGCGCGTGCCCGCCCACCGTTGCCGACGAATAGCGATAAATAGTGTTATTTATTAGCTATTGCTACGCTAAATAACGCTAATTACTGCGCCTTTAAACCGCCACGCGGAACCGCGCCTAACGACCTCTACTTAGAGGAGGAGCCCCCACCACCTTCCCCTTCTAAGTAGGCTGGGTACTTGGGCTATATAGGTGGTGAAATTCTCAAGACCTGTTTGGTTCCGATCGGCCTGCAGAGCAGTAGTGTAATGGGGCAAATATCATTGAGTTCTCAGGCTGTTGAGCTGTGGACTGTCAAAAGTGCCGCTCGGCGACGGGTTTCCCTTTACTGAGGATCCCACCTGGATTTTTCCCTGTGTACCCTCATATTGTAGTGCCGGATGCAGAAATTGTTTTCCTGCCAGATCCTGAGATATTCACGGCCCATAATTTCTGTTCACTCTGTTACAGAAAGTGATGGCATCCAGAAATGGAGTGACGGTCAACATTTTGGGACCATAAAACGCCGCGCAGGACTCGCGGGGCCCGAGGTGTACCACGGGCGATGAGAAAGAAAAATGAAATGCACAAGTGACAAGGGAGACGCCAGACGCGTGTGTCATCATGATGAGTCACTGTTTGATCGTGGCAATGATTCCAATCAAATTCCAACTTCCAACCTTCGTTGGCCGCCGTACCTCCTACAGAGACAGCAGGAACCAGGAACAGCTATCGAAACTACAGGCCGTCTTGCCAATTTTGGCGTTGAATCTCCCCACCGTACTACGCGGCAGCTTTGGTGCGCCACGGCTTTGTCACATTGCGGGGCCGCTATGAGTAGTTCAAAGTTAACTTCGGGCCAAGTCGTGCTTTTACCCGGAGTGTCTAGACTGTGGGTCGACGTCCGCAGTGCGATCGGAACACAGGCACCTCGAGCTAGCGTCCAACTGTACATGATAGCTTTCTTCGGCGGGCGATGAGTGTCACTCATCTCACTCAGGGTCGGTCCAGCGTCAAGCAGCTCATACATCGCAATTTTGGTCGCTTCGGCCTTTTTTATTAGGCAGAGCACGTCATACTAGCGAGCCCATTCCATTTATATGTCGGAACACGGAAATACTTACTCTTACTCGGACATTACGACCGCGCGCGGGAAATGGACAGGTCACCGTGCACTGCCCGGCCTTACCAGGCGAACACGGGAACGCACTGAACGTATTACATTGCCCTGGACCTCCCGCGATTCATTTGCTAACTGATGAGCTACGTAACGCGGCCTCCGCGATCGGCGGACAGCAAATTTAGTGCACGCCGCGGCTCGCTTATAAAAGGCGTCGATGCGGCCGAGCTCAAACCAACCGAACTATTCACTCCCCCACAATGTCAGTCAACATCGTCCTTCCGTCGCTGAGGAACTGGGCAGAGCAGCACCTGTCCTCGATCATCAAGCCACCACCAGACCGCCTTCGATTCTGCGTTCGAGGCCTTCTTGTCAAAGCACGCGACCATTACCGTGAACGGGAAGAAAGTCTCCCGTGACGAGTACAAGAAGCAGCTCCAGGGAGAGGGATTCGACGAGGCCGGCGCAATTGTCCAGTTTAGCGGTGCCGTCGAGGTTCCTTCGGAGAGCAACTCGATCCAGGTCAGCACATTATCATTTTATTCAACCTTGTAAATTGACATGAAATAAAACTCCGACTCGCAGGCAGGACTAGTGGGCCTCTTCTATACCGCTACCATCAGCGAGAACATCGTCATCCGGGACGCGCCGGTCCAGAGCCAGATCACCTCGTCGTTGAATCTCGTGTAAGTCTGAATTCAATACCTCGTCCTGAATAATACCGTGTCTGAAATGATTATCCAGCATTGAGGAGGACAAGTCGTTGGCCAGCCGCACCTCCCGCACGGCATTCACGGATTTTTCGGTGCGTATTTTATCTATTTTCTCGTTCCGGACGGCCTCTGATGAGTCGACAGATGGAGGCGGGTGTCGGTCTTGAACCAGATCATCCTTGATGTGCGCAACAACAACTAATGCTCTGAAGTCTCTGAACCTGTATTATAATGTGTTTTTGGAATGTACCTAATACTTTGATATAATAAGTGACCAAGTTCGGTGGGATCATCATGATCCCGCTCCGGGTTGTAAATCACAATGAATAAACAATAAAGTGCACAACTGCGAACAACCGCGAAAATCTCGCAAAGGACCCAAGAGCGAAGCTCGTGTGAAGGCTAATGGCAAATCGACCAAAGGAGCTGTGCGACGAGGAGAAAGAAGAAATGGACGGATAAATACCGGAGGAGCCTCGAACGCTGCAGCTGGTCCCTTGGTCACCGTGGCCCGGATTTACAAAAGAAATTGTTTCAGCCACTTGACAAAACCCTAAGACCGCTTTCTTCCTACATATTATTATCGAGCACGCAAAAAAAAAAATTAAGGTCACCGTAGAGAAAGACCGAATCAACCGGCATATAGTGTCCAAACCAAGTAAAAACATGATGGACATCATGATCTGACGGTGCGGTAGGTAGGTAGGTAGCATTACACGACACGGTCCCGCTCAGGAACGCCGGTTTCAGGAAGTATCCCGGAGTACTACAGGCATATGTATGTACCCCATCGTCCTTGACCTCCATATATCTTCCGAGCCAAGCTCACGCACCCAGTTTCCCGTCACGCTGTAGAACCCAGTCGACATATAGAAGCAAAAAAATCAGTTAGGAGAGCAAACAATACTGCAAAATTGAGTAAATGGAACTTTATTCGCTCCGCACTTAAGTTCTATTCAATCTGTCCATCAGCAGCCGGGAGAAGCTCGCTCAAAAGTATTTTTAACCTAAATATAAACGCGGTTACAGTGGGGTGATTCCCAACTTGAAGGATGATCAACCGCCCCTTCATCCTCGCCATATATGCTTTGGCGCAGGTCCAGGGCTGCCTCTCTGCTCTCTCGAACCGCACCATCGATGATTTCAACGGGGATGCAGTGACTGGTGTCATTCCAGTTTATGACCCGCCGAATGGGTGGAATGCTGTCGTTGTAAGCACCGTGGTTTTTAGTACATTCAGCAGTCGGCTGAGCAAAGACGATAGCGTAACAATTGCACTTCTTGTTTTGTGCAACCCCAATCGAGTCAGGCTTTCGATAATACATGGCACGATACCACTCAACCGGCAGGCGCAGCATCTCACTCTGTTACCCTACAATTTACAGGTATGTCGGCGCCTTCAGGCAACATACATGCCTCCATTGCAACTCCTGTTTCTTTTTTCAGGGACGGCAATATATTTCTTTGGTATCGTTCCCAATACCGTGAATGCGGCAACCACCATCGTCAACTTGACGTTCATCCTGGACGGCGCAGTCCACGGCTCGTATAGCCATATCCCAGATACTTCCACCAATATTCTGTATTCTGTCCCCATGCTGTCGGTGGACGGCCTCAGCAACAAGGCGCACACGTTGGTCGCACAGGCTGCGAGCCCGTCCTTGATCATTTTCGACTTTGCGATGTATACGTGAGTTAAAATTATCTTTTCATTTGTGTTTCACAGATATCTTATGGAAGTTCAGTTTTGATGATGGAATCTCACAAATCAATGAACCGAGTGGAGGTATCACACAAAGTGGCACATCAAAGTCCAGCCCCGTGCCCATAGGACCAAGCGTAACTGGATCGATTACACAGGCGCCCAGTGCATCAACCGCTAGCTCAGTGGCGAGCGGACTCGGATCGAGCGGAAGTGGGCAGCCTACTGTCTTTACACCTACAGTCCAAATTACAACTACGCCAAGCAGCGCCGTTGGACAGGACAAGTCGAACCAGACGATCACAGACTCGGACGGAAGGACATCCTCGGCAGCCGCATCCCATTTCCCTGTCGCAATTGTGGTCGGGAGCGTATGCGGCGTTGTGGTGGCCGTATTGTTGGCGTTCGGTCTGATGTGGTGCCGGCGCAGGAAAAGCCAGCGTGGCCCGAGGCTAGAGGGCTTTCTGGCGTACTCAGATTCGGATCCATCGGCTCGGACACCAGATCCAGCAGCCCAGACTAATATTCGGAATCCAGATTTGGGGCCTCCGGTGGACTCCGCCCTGGGTTACCCATACTCGTATCCATCGGTGCAGACAGATTCACTAGCGCAGAGTACTAGTAGCATTTGGAACACAGATTCGGGCCCCCAGACGGTCGCGCCGCCTAGTCCAGTAGAGACATCGACGGCTTTGCCGCCATATACCCCGAGGGATCTGTCTCTCCACACACCTAACTCCACCACATCTCTACTAGATAAATATTAAATAAATGGGGCGTGCCTCGGACGGACAAAAAGCATACTTACATATTTAGCTATTTACGCTTGATGTAACTGACACTCATTTAATCTTTGGGCTTTTTTTTTTATGGGGGGCGGCGGGGGCGACCGGACACCGAGTCCAAATAAAGTGACATTACCATTGATATCCAGCAGTTTCAAGATTTCCCTGCAGCGCTGTCGCACGATTTAGTAATAGAACTTCGAGGTCAAAGCGAGAAATACTCTGGGATTCATGGACGTCTAACTGTTTAAATTTGAGCTCATCCTGCAGGATTGTATTATTACATACCGAAAACTTGAAGGCCATGCGTCTTCAATATTTTTGCGATAAAACAGTTGAGCCACCGCTGTCGTTTCCAGCGCGTCCGCTGAGTTGCCGCCATCGGACTTTTTTGGTACTGGACAACATAACTGTGCACGTTCACAAATAGAACGTTAGTTCTTTTGTGCTTAGAGTAGGCTCGTGACCAACCGCGTTCGCCAAGCACGTGGCTGCGCTAATCACGGTTGGCGAAGCGGCTGGGACATTTGGTCAATGGTGGTCGGCAACCGTGCCAAAAATCAGTGATGTGATTTGTGGTATTACCGCATTTGGAACTATGCCCCTATTTACCGCTCTACCAATTCTTTTGCTCCATAAAACTGCGTATCTGTGCTTCGGGTGTATAAAATGAGTTGTATGAATGATTATACATTATACTCGAGCATAATTAGTGAATTAACAATTAGTCGTAGTCATCCAGCATGTTTCGGTGGTCCCGCCTAAGTTGAGTTGGGACTTGGTAGAATATGACCCTCAGCCTCCACCCGACCTTGAAAAAAAGTGTCAAAAGTTCCTAAGTAAAAATTGAATAGTTTTCAATTCTAAGCTGAATGAGACATACTTGTTTTTCGACTTTAGGTGAAGGTCGTGCTCATCGTCAACTGGTCCGTGCGCAGACGGTAAGCACGATCTTCACCAAATGTCAAAAAACAAGTTGGGCGCATTCGATTCAGAATTCAAAACTATTCATCTTTCTCTATAACAGTTTTTTACACTTTTTCCCAAGGTTTGAGGTCCCATTCTACGAAGTCTCAACTCACATTTGGTGGGTCCACCAAAAATGATGACCAGATGTTCCAGTCGTTTTAGGAACCTATCCCATTTGGGTTTGTCGAGGTATCTGTACCTAAGCATTTTCTGCGTAGACGAATATCACATTCACAAATAGAACGTTAGTTCTTTTGTGCTTAGGGTAGCAAAAATGTCGCCACAAAAAAAAACGTGACCATATTTGATCATATAGACTGACTCATTGATCGGTTTCGGGTAGTGTGGGTTGCCGGTCTGACAAATGCTGCTTCTCTTTGCTTTACATCACTTCTGTAAGCAGGTCCGAGCCGCATTCTAGACCGCTACACCAAAAGGTAGATAATTGATTAGATAGTACTAATCAATCGCGCGGCTATATAAGGACTTCGGGATGTGTCGTAATCAGCATGATTACACCCTTCCCCTCTCTGAAGAACTGTATCCCTTCCCTGTGTTCCCGATGGTAACAGAGACTGTGTGGGTTTCTCCAGTGGTTCCAGGTCTTATAAATCAACCCCAAGGTTTCGATCCTTGCTACTGGCTCTCGAGGTCACGTGATTGGTAGTCCCGGTGACCACCGGCCGTTTGCCATTTTTATGTGTAAATGGTGCCGGGGGCGGGGTTCGAACTTGAGTGACCTTTGCCAGCATTATCTAATCAATTAATGTAAGCAGGTCCGAGCCGCATTCTAGACCGCTACACCAAAAGGTAGATAATTGATTAGATAGTACTAATCAATCGCGCGGCTATATAAGGACTTCGGGATGTGTCGTAATCAGCATGATTACAACTTCTTCGTAGATCCAATGGAATCTCAGGCATTGTCTCTTAAACGGAGGATCCACTCCGGAAAATCCGAAGTTTTGGGGGCCCCGATAACATTCCCGAAACCTTTGGTTTCAGGAGCACAGAAACTGTTCCCGAATCAAAAGGTTTCGGGAATAGTTTTGGGAGCAGATATTCTGTTCCTGAAACCTTAGGTTTCAGAAACATTATCGAGGCTCCCGAAACTGCGGATTTTCCGGAGTGATGGTCTTGACGACGACTCAAATATGATGAAGCTCAGTATGGCTCGGAAACAAAGGAATACCAATTCCACTGTCGAAGGCGCAGCTTTGGATAGTGCAGCTATGAACTCTGAGTCGAGTAATGGTACATCTTGCCTCATTATTTCTCATGTATATATTTCTCTGATGGTTGTTTGTATCACAGATGTACTAAGATTTGCCCATTATCTTTCCGATGAACAAAAATCACGTACTCTGAAACATATGTTACAAAACACTCTCAATAATTGCCAAAGGGAAAAGCACTTACGGTAAAGCACCCGAAAATTAATTCATATATAGTGAATACTTGCTCTACTCTCCTGTAAACACCTTCCTTCTAAATTGCAGTACCCAACCAATTCTTCGTCTATTTGTGACCCGCCGCTTGCCGGCCTCTTACCTTCATTGTTAAATTGTTAAACCTTTTCGATCCCTTTGCTCGTCTCGTGATCAAAAAGTCGGTTGCCTAAAACAGACTGGTTGCGAGTCTATGCTTAGAGTTACTACGGGCTGGAAATCAAAACTCGGAAATCAGAAATCAGGAATGATTTCGCGTGATGTAATGTAATGACACACATTGTGACTTGCCGTCCCACACTTTTTCATTCCACCTCTCGCCTCCTACGTCGCTTCTCTACGCGTTCACTCCCCAACAATGGCTCCCAGTGGTCAGGCCTGTGACTGGACTGCTGATCCCAATGATAAAATCGCGCTTGTCGCGTACTTTAAGACCATCAAGGACAAGATTGGGCAGGGAGGGAGCTGGGACCAGACGTGCTTGGAGTCAGCAGCCGCACACATGGTTGCCCGTGGTCCTCCGGCAAAGGGAGCACCCAAGAATGCGAACTCTGTGAAGGGTGTCTGGGCTGGGGTGTGTCATTGTACACTTACCATTTTGTCATGCTCACCTGCCTTCAGATGAAGAAGATTCATGACGCGCTCGTATTGGTCGTACAAAAGCGGTATCCTGGAGCGTCCGGGTGGACCTACAACCAGCAGGTAGGGTTCAGCGTCTGCAACGACAACTGCGAGGAGTGGAAGGAGTTCAGTAAACAGCATGCAGTCTTCAAGCCATTCGCCAACAAAGGCTGGGAGTTCTTTGACGACGTCAAAGACATTCTCCCCACGCGTGCTCGAGGCGTGCACGTCTTTAACCCTGCCATACCTACGACTGTCTCCTCCCAGGAATCCGACAGTGGGCCGCAGCTGCACCTTCCCAACTTCCCCTACAACTACGACAATTTCCAGATCCGTCGCAGCTCCTCGACGACTCGCAATCGCAACCCCTCACCGACTGGTCTCAGATGCAGTTTGGTCTCTCACAGCCTGCTGGAGGTCTCACCCATCTCACCCTGACCATTGCATATGCGACCCCGATCCCCGCACCTACGCCCCCACTGGTGCCCGCAGCGCCAGGGCTCGCATGCATGCCCATTCCTGCCACGCCATCTGGCGGTGTGAAGCCTATGGCCCCGCTGGCGCCCGCTGCATTGGGGACACCATCCAGCGGTGTGAAGCGTGCAGCCTCGGATGAGCTCCAGACGCCGTGGAACTCGAAAAAGGGCAAGACAAGCGGCGCTGATGCACTTCTGGCCATCGGTGGATCTGTTGACCGTGTTGGGAATGCGATCCGCGACTGCTTTATGCCGCAGAAGTCGTCTGCCATCTCCCCGACCAAACAGGTTGAGCGTGCCCGCCAGCTGGCTGTTGATGACCAGGAAGCCGGTGCCCTCACATCACGAGAGCGCGCAATTCTCAACCTCATTTTCACCAGGGACACAAAGGCGGCCGATGCGTATGTAGCCGAGAAGACTTTGGAGGGCTGCAGCGCCTTAGCTGAGATCCTCATTGAGTGTTTTTAATGTCTTAAATTTCCGTATAGTCTGCGTAAAAAGTATTTGAATTAGTCTAGATCTGCAGGCTGTATATCCTCATAATTATCCTGATCAATATCCATTTGCTCGCCCAGATACTGCTTGTAACCGTTCCACATCCCCTTCGCAATTTGATCGCGGGTGGTTTCTGCATGACGTTTCTCTGCTGCCGATGTGTTCAGCGACGTTGCGAGTCGCCCAAAGTCAATCTCATCATCACGGCGCAGATCCATAAGATTGTCCAATGCATCCTGATTCCCGAGCCAGCGCTCAAGGTCAGTTTCATCATGCTCCAATATGAAATTGTGTAACGCAATGAGCGCGGATGGAATTTTGGACTGTGTGGCCATGTCATAATGCGGTGCACGAGTTAAAATGGTCCAGCGGTGCTTGACGACACCAAAGATGCGCTCCACAACATTCCGAGCTGAAGCATGTCAAAGGTTGTACAACTCTTTGTAGTTCTGTGGGCTTTGGTACTGTCAGCTCACAGAAAGATCACAGTGAAAATGATGTACCGCTGAGCCCAACGAGCCCATTCGGCCAGATGGTATCGAACGGCACGGTACGGCATCAAGAGTGCATCACAGATACCGAACCCTGCATCTGCAAGGTAGCATTTGCCGGGTGGAATTGTGAAGCCAGCAAGGCGAGCATTGTTGTACATTGTTGCATCTGCCGCACAGCCGTCCCAGCCGCTTACAAAGAACAGAAATCGCATGTCGAAGGACACAGCAGCCAGGCAATTCTGTGTCACTCCGCCTTTGTGATTCCGTGCTGTATGAAGCTCAGCTGCAGATGGGGAACAATTGATATGGGTTCCATCAATTGCGCCGAGTACATTGCGAAAGTACGGCCACCACTTGGGATTGTCCCGGATCTCCTTGGGAGGGAGGTCATCTGCTGCTGGGAGGTGCACATATTGTGTGTAGAATTCGGCAGAGGAGAGAATGTTGAGGATCTTTCGAAAGTGGCTGCAAGCACAAGTTTAGCTTGCTTCAACTCAGAAAAAAAATGATGTACACACTGGGATATTGTACTATGAGAGTGTTGGAATCGCTCAGCAACATGATCTATAGCTAGTCCGGTGACACAAGTGTACAAGAAGATTGCCAGAGATTCGTCGAGCTCAATGCGTGCTTGCTGAGCTTCCACATATCCCAGAGCACGAATCTGGAACACAAGAGCCAAGAAGACGTGACGGCGCATTCCCAGTGCTATATAGATACGGTCTGGATGTCCCACAAGCAGCTCATTAAGCCAGGCTCGTCCAGAGAGTGCTGAAGTGTGCATATCCTCCTTCAAGAATTGCGGTGCAACATGTAACATCACACCATACACAATGTACTGGATAAGGGAGGCAATGATCGTGACAACCCATCTGGCCCGTTCCTGGGGGTCAGTGGGCGGCGGCATTGCAAGAAACGGCGGGGGAGAGACAGAGATTATCGAGATTATGATCGGCGGTGGCACCGGACCGGTGCATCACTGCATTACATCACGCGAAATCATTTCTCATTTCTGATTTCCGAGTTTTGATTTCCAGCCCGTAGTAACTCTTAGAGTAGCAAAAATGTCGCCACAAAAAACGTGACCTGATTTGCTAATAGCGCTGACGCTGCTCCGGGCCTTCTCGGCCTATGGATGTACCAAATGCGGCAGTGCGACACACCAGATGCGACACACTGTCCTCAAATGCGGCACATGTCCTGTTCGACGTTACTATATACCCTCACCCTCACCCTAACCACTAACCCTAACTCTAACATCTAACCCAAACCTCTAACCTCTAACCTCTAACCTCTAACCCAAACCTCTAACCTCTAACCGCTAACCCAAACTGCTAACCCGAACCGCTAACCGCCGGGACATGATGGCTATTTGATGGAAGCCTTGGCTCGGCGCCACGAGTGTCGCTGATGGCTGACAGTGTGCCGCATTTGAGCTTGATTTGATCCCGGTGTGTCGCATTTGAAGTGTGTCGCACTGCCGCATCTGGTGTATCCCGCCTTGTAACCATTCCTCAATGTGATGTGTTTATCTTTTTAGCTTAGATTTCAGTTCAATAGAAATGTATGTCTTGAATTGGCCAATAAGTTCAACGAGTAAGCTCGACCAAACTTAGTCGTGATCCGTTAAAATTGTTCAATTTATTCGCCAACCAACTGGTCTCAACTGGACCTGATCAGCGTCGACCTAGCAAAAATTTAGAAGAGGTCTCTGAAAACAAAATTCCAAGTCTATTTGTGACCCGCCGCTTGCCGGTCTCCCACAATCATGTCAATCCAGGGCAGTCCGGCATCTGGCGTGCTGGGATGCCGGACCTCAATAGGGATCACCAAAGTACATCTGGTAGCGGGAATCAGTGCTTGCTAGTGGAATCAAGTTACCTGAGATGAGGCCCATTAATTTGTGGCGCAAAAGCTCAGGTCATAGTTCATTCCGAGGTAAGGATCCCAAATTAATTTGCTTTGCGCCAAATTTAACAGAATTCAGACAAAAAAAGGCCGGATAATAGTTAGGGGCGGCGGCGATGGAATATGTGTGAGACCAAGAAGGAAGTCGCCGCCTATGCACTTGGGAGCGGAAGAGGCGGGCCGATCCGCCGAGTGCTGTAGAGTGTATGTGATTGATCGTTGTATCCCCTTCAGTCTTCCTTTATTCCTTCAGGCGCAGCTTTGCTCATCTCAAGCCTCGACTGAGCCTGCCCTCCGTTGTTGTTCTACTAGACAGCTAACTATTTTCTTCAATGGATCCTTCAGGCAGTGGTTCTTCGCTGGCACTTACACCTCTGGTCCTACTTC